>JAHDVE020000940.1:0-33058 GCA_022606495.2 Halesus radiatus
CTGATTGTACTTCAACATGGTAGCCTAAAGCTCTTCTTTGCCAGAGTTGTCTTTGAGTTTTTTGGAGTGATCGATGCTAGTTTTTGTGAGTCCAGCCAGCTCCTTTTGCAGTTTTTCAATCAAGGTATTTTTTTATTTGACGACGTTTTCTAGCTTTGACATTCTCTCCGTGATCAGGCCCCCGCTTTGTTTGAGCTCGAGGTTGTGGATCTCTCTCTCGTAGTTTTTAATCTGCTTGTAAGCATTATCCAACTCTTTCTTGACGACTTCGGTTGATGATTAAAAGGGGATGAGTTTGGGAGGCTACTTTTTGATATTGGCCAGCTTATCTTCTTGCTCCGATAAGGCTTCATTGATTTTAATGATTTCAACTTTGAGTTTGCGATTTCGGTCTTCGAGATCATTAATGTATTTGGCTCTGATTTTCCAGAAAATAATATGATTAATATGTATTAATTAGTATATGATTATTGAATTACTTGATGTCTTATCCAATGCGTTATTTTTCGTGGATCGTTGTTCGATGGGTATGGGGAGTGTCTAGAAACTCATTTTCTGGATCACTATATCGCATGTCTCGAGATGTCTTCATTGGGAAGAAGGAATTTTTATTATTATTTAGATTTCTTGTTAACTTATCTTTTTGTTTTTTGTTTGCTTTTGAGGTTGTCGTCTACTTATTGAAGATAAATATTTGCTTTTTAATATTTTAATATCAGAAAAGTTACAAAAAATAAAATATATATCTATTTAAAGTATCTAAAAAATATTAAAAGTAGTAATGGGAGTCTCTGCGTGGGCGACCTTATTCCCTTGTTTAGATTTTATGAGGTCTCCTCCTAAATTTCCTTACCTCCTACTTCAATAAGGAGGAGGCGATTCAACCCACACTTAAGACTCGTCTCCTTACCAAATGGAGCTGACCCTCCACAACCCCTTCCCACGAACCATGCAATTTTCAGCTGCAATTGGTCCATATCGAGTTTCTTTAAAAGTTCTCTGCTGCTATCCTTGCCCCGATTATTGCGTCGAGGATTCTTTTCTATCCCATACCGTCTTTGGAGTCGTCCGCAAATATAACTCTGAAGTGTACTTCAAAAAAAGGATAGCTGTTGCTGAAGGGCATCAGGACATGAGACTCGAGGCTGTCCGACACTTCGCAGCTATTAAACTCCTTTCCGACTTGGGAGTAGGAGAGCGCGTCAGCGATATTTTTGGATACGACTTGTAAATTTACCCTACGTTTATTCAGTTCGCAGCAGAGGTGTGTCTAGAGCACGAGATAACAATCAATAAGCACATCATTGATTACAATGTCAACGCAAACTTGGTCGCAAGGAATGGTTTGATAGTAGATATTGCAAAATAGGGTTTCAGTAGTCTGCAGAAACGCGTCGTGATTACTGAGTTTCGTAGCATACGGTTAGGTTTTCAGAGCATTGAAGGAGGCTGGAACCCTCTTGAGAACAACGTCCATGTTAACAGCAATACTACTTTGTTTTCTAATTGTATGAATAACCCGTATAAACTTCAACTTCTCCAGGATTAAGAAATTAGGGATGCAGGGATTCGAGAAACCACTGAAATCATCCAGTTGGCAGCGAGCCACGAGTCAAAAATCAAGAAATACATCAGATAAAAGTAAGCCCAGAACAACTTCCACTACCTGATAAATAAATTCGAGATCAAAGCTAGTTTCAGCGACAGGGACTCCGAATCCATCATCAAGGAGATGATCTACACCTCCATCAACAAACTCAAAGATGAAGAATCGTAAAGACACTCCAGGATATTAATGTTTGCCAAGTTCCTAATCTATATCTACTGGAAATACGATATCCCGCAAGACGAGAAAAAGGAAATATAGGCATTAAAGGCTTTGACGAGAGGAGGAAGTTTGTTGCAGCATGGGGAGTTGGAGTACTATAAGACTAGGCTCAAACTGCTGAATGGCAAGAAGGATGAGCTCGTCAAGCTGGCCAATTAATCTAGGGACGTCGAGGTTCTATCGGAGTGCTACCGAATGATTGCTGTACATGCCTTCGAAAACAGCAACTCTGAATCAGCAATAGCTAACCTCCGCAAAACCTTTGATCCAGCCGCTCTTCTACCTCCAACCGGAGTTTTATCATTTTCTCCGATAACACACCATCTATCTGAGTCATCATGTCTTATTTCCCAAAATTACATATCGGCTGCACACTTGATTTATCAAAATGGCAAGAAAGCAATGGCAGTTTCCTATCTACGCAGGTGCATCGAACAGCTCAAAGTATAGCATGGCACCCTACACATAAACACTGCCCAATGCTATCACCTATACGGCCTCATCGTGGAGCGAGACGGGGACCTCCCGAAGGCGGCCAGGATGCTCAAGATTGCCAAAAACATCTACCAGGTCAATCACATGTTTGACAATACCTACTTCAGCATCCTGAATAACCTCGTCTGCCTATCGGATAAGCTTCGCGACACAAGGTATGTGCTGGTCCTCGAAAGATAATTTAACTGGCTTCGTTAACGAATCGGTCCGACCCAGAAACTTCTTCTCATGCTGAACTTCGGCTGCCACTTCTTCAACTCAGGGAACTTCTAAGATTCCAAAAAGATGCTCTAGGAGTGCATCAAACATCACGTCATATGGAATGCGGTGGACAGTGCGACTTACATCAGAGTCTACTCCAGTCTCGCCTGCATACTCATTAAATCGAAAAATCTCACTGAAGCTGACAAACTATTCAAGAAAGCACTTTCCAGAGAGGAAGAGGTCATTCATACCAGCCCCTAAACTGTGATATACTTGCACAACAATCTCGGCGCATTTTACTTCAAACGAGGGGAGTGTCGCCGTGCCATCACGGAATTCGAAATTGTCGAAAGGATGCATTGCGAAAACCCATTTTCACGATTACTGAGCGATGAACAGGTAATGTGCCTATTTTATAACTTGGGGATTGTGTATGCAGTGGTGCTCAAGTTCGATGAGGCTTTGCAACATTTTAACGAGGCTCTGAAGATTAGTTGTGCATTGTTCGGGGAAGGGAGTGATAAATGTAAAGCAATAAAAAAGTAGATAGACTATCTGAATGAGCAGCGGATTCCCGAAGTGTCAGCCGAGGGTGACGAGAGCACTAAAAACTTGTCGGCAATTAAGAATTCAAGTACACTTTTGTGATTTTGTGAGTTTTATATTTTTTCCTTTATTGCTTGCATATACTTCTTCTATCACTAAAAATATTCCTTTAAAACCACAACCTTAATAATTTTCATAAATTATATCTATTATTTCTTAGCTAATTAACTGAATTTTTATATTTTAGCTATATAACTAATTTTTCATACATTATCATCATCTTCAGCACAAATCACGTCATAGTGCCCAGGTCTCCAATAGACCATCAACTCGTATTTGTATACTGAATCCCCATATTCCATAATATCGATCGGATTCCTCTCTCTGATATTCTCTTTCAAAAAGGAAATCCTAATTTTTAGTCGATTCGCTAGTCCTTACATCACCAACTCATTCGAATTGCACTATTCTCCATATTGCTAGCACGAATCAATCGCTTGTTTAGCGGGATCCCCATATTTTGAGATCATCGTTTTCAAAACATCAACACAAAGGCTCCTAATCCCGATGCACAGGCTCATGTCAAATACGAAAGGCTTTTCATTGAAAACCGACCTCAAGGCTGCGATAAGCTTTGCTTGTTGAGGCACGGAATAATGGTTTGTCAGGTGTAAGCGATAATTGAAGAGTTGCAAGAGTCTCCTCATAACCCACCGTCTCTTCGCTTCAGGTTTGAGGGCAGCTGTTTCGGAAGGCTCGTTATGGGAATGATACTGCAGATGTCCGCTATTGAGTTCGATAAGGAGAATCAGAAACGACGTAATGTTTGGGTTCAACAAGGCCTGCTACAAGTAGCCATAAGCAAATGCTCTGTAGAAACAATTTCCGTCTCCTCGAATCTTGCGATAGTGATGTATCTGATGTGAGTATTTTTTGATTTCTTGCCTCATCTTTTCGTCACCCAAGTAATCCTTAACTCGGTCTGCGTATTTCTAGATCGGGGAGATCGTGTAAGGTGGGGAAGGCGAAGAGATGTTAGTGCTTTTGGGGCGTTCCAGAGCACTCGTAGTTCCTGGTCCATCCTCCATATACATGGATGAGAGCTAGTCAAGAATGATCTTGATTTATAATGGGAATTTTTATCTGTTTTCCCACCTCAATTCTTCATTCTCATTTTGATACCATTAAGGATTGAAACTAAATTTCATGCCTGAATAGTTTCGCTAGTCTTCTCTTTTTTGTGGTTGCTGGTAATCTTCATTAATTCTCTTTTCTATTTTATTGGGTTGCTTTTTAAAGGATACTTCTTGTTCTATGGGAATCTAAGAAGTTTATTCTTGTATTACGAGAAGATGATTTTTGTTTTACGGAGTGTGATGCAATTGGCGCAAATTTTGCATGTTGCTTATGCCCAATCCCAAATCAGTCCGGGTTTAACTCAGAAGTCCGCTTTCCCAGACTTGACACGGGGGTAAGTCTTATGAAAGGCTTGAATTTGAAGATTTTGAAGAATATTGTTAAATGTTCGTTGAGGGCGTATTTGACCCCTTTGGAGCTTGGAAAGTCGGGGCTACTATTCCTTGGAAATTAATAACTGGGGGGCTGAACTAAGTCTTAATTTTTGGGGTAGCTTTCTTGACAAATGTCATGGTAGGAATATTGGATGGCGTGGAGTATGTAGTGGTCGGCGTTGAAGGATTAGCTTTAGGTTAGAAATTGAGAATACTTTGATCCATGATTTTGTTTTGTTTTTAAAAATTGAATTAATCTTGGATAAATGTTTATTTTTATTTATGAAGATGAAAGTAGCCTGGTGAGCTTAATATATATTGATTATATTTATACTTTTCTATTAAATTATCAATTAGACTATCACTCAAGAAGCATGTGGGAAAATAAAAGCTGTTGATGAGAGCACTCTATTGTAAAAAAAATACACAATTAGATATTTACAATAGGTGCAGGGTAGTAAAAATTATCGGAAATATAAAAGATGAAAAAAATTATAGAGGTTTAGTATTACAGAGAACTAATATATTTTTTAGAATAGAGATGATTTTTAAAATATTTATTACTTGGATAAATAATAATAAAAAAAAATCTACCGAAAAAGATAACTATCAGCCTGTAAAAAGGAAATTCCAAAAACAAATAATAAACAATCATTTGTCAAAAACACCAACAACTTTGTGGACGTGAGCATTTTCGTGAGCTTCTTTGACAACGAACTGTGCCAAATTTCCTCCTTTGACTGCGAATTTATTTGTTCCAGGGGCAAAGAAGTTGTCAGTGACTTCATAGTTGCCATCGCCATTCTCCTGAAGCACGACCGGAGGACCTAAAATCGTGTAGTCGAGGCCTGAATGAGTTAAGAGCTTGACAGCTTCAAAATGATCATCAGAAATGGCTTTGTAAATGGGAGGGAAGGAAGGGTCTTCTGCAAATCGTGTGTGATTCGCAGTCTTCAGGACTCCGGCCCCAACAACGGTGAACACTCTTTTGACTCCCTGAGAAATATATACAAAACATCATAAGATTAAACTGTTATATAATGATAAATATTAATAGATTAAAATAAATAGATATAGTTATTGTTGTCGGTTATATCTATTTCTTAAGGTAGATTATATTAAATATGCTAGATTTACCTTATTCTTCATGGCAGAAATAAGAACTTAAGTGAATTTAGCGAACTGGGAAGTGGTGGGATCCCCATTGAATGCAGCAACAACAATATCAATTCCTTCCAGTTCTTTCTCGAGAGTCTCCTTGTTGGTGGCATCCCCGTTGACAAACTTGAGGTAGATGGAATTGATCCCAAACTTCGGGGCACTTCGGATCAGGGCTTTGACGTGGAAGGTCTTGATGAGTTCTTTGGCAAAGTATTGTCCAATGTTGCCATTTGCTCCAATGAGGAGGACTTTCTTTCGATTTTCCATGGTTTGTTTATACACTGTGACTTGTATTGAGATAAAGATATTATTTAATGTTTATTAATTTTTTAACTGGATACAGACACTAATAAATATCAATGATTTCCGATAAAAACTTAATTAAAATTTCATAAAACACAATCAGAAAATCTTATAAGGGGAGAATTAAGTTGTGATTATTAAAAAAGGAAAAAATAAAGAAATGGTGCCGAAGTTAGAATAAAAAATTGTAAAAGCTTAAGTAAATACAATATGTCTATCAAGTTCTGAATGCAAACCTTTATAGTCAAACTAATTGATTCCACCTTTCAATACTTATTTTTTTAAATATATTCTCGATTTCATCCTTAATGTTTAATGCTTTATATGAGTTATTGCTAATTTTGCTATAGTTAATAGTAAACCAATATACCCTCCGTAGATAAACTCTACCCCGATAAATCCCAATAATTTATATTTTTTTTTTTTTTTTAAACTTTATTGCTGATTTGTAAAATTCTTAAGATATTTCGGTTGTTGTTGTTTTGACTATATATATTTAATTATATACTATTATTTATTCAGTTGCGTGCTGGATTTTCGGTGAACATTCTTCGGTCTGGTGAATTTATTTATTTCTTGATAAGTTCTTTCAAAAATACTTTAACCATTAACAATTTGCTAGCCAGTTCCTAGTTTTATTTAAATGCATCCGTTATTATCCCATGTCCTTTATTATTGGCGTTGATTCTCCAACTTATCCACTTGTAGTCCTTCAATATTACATAGTCATCCTCGTTCCATAAAAACTGGAGGATTCCTGAAGCCAATTTAAATACAATGGGATTTTTGGAACCTCCCTCTTTAGCTTTAAACTTCATGAACTTGTAATTGTATTAACCTTCGATATTAATATTCTATTCTTTTTGTCGTTTTTGTTATTATTATTATTAGTGAGAATGGATTGTTGTGTATTGATGTCTTGATGATGCCGATATCGATTTGGCGACGCTGGCCAGGCTTGCTAAGTGTTTGCAACCTGGGGACTTGTTTTAATTTGGAGCTGCCACTTCGTTGCGATTGTGGCTTAGTTTGTTTTCAAAAATCTTTAGTACCTTGACTTTTTTAGTTAATTTTGCGGGCAAACGACTTTCTGTCGGAGCGTAAATACGTTCACCTAATTTATCAGAATTATTGTTACCCTTGTTGCAGTAGTAGTAATAATGTCCATTATTGAACGAGATTAGTCCGGTTTTATCATTAAAAATAGCTCCTATATTTCCATTTGAAAGTGCAAATCCAACCCCATATTTTTGTTCCATATCGAGGTATGCCTTTACTATAGGTATATTGGAAAGATTCTTAGCTTCATCATAGTAAGGCGTACCTGTCTTCGAATCGTTTCTCGATTTGTTTGACGATACAGTGGATAAGATATTCTTAAGCTTTGGGGAACAAGGAGTAATTTATTGAACGCCTCGTTCTTTCGAAGAGTTAGAGTATTTGCTAGGCCTCAGTTTATCAGATGGAGGAGGAAGTGTGGGCTTGACAATATTGCCATGGCTGCCTGTATTTTTACGATGTTTTGATTTTATCGCAGTTATTTTTGGGGCTATGACTTGATTTAAATCAGGTAAGCTTTTTTTCATACCTACCGATAACATCTTCTTGCGAAATGCAGAAGCAGGAGTACCAATTTATCCATAAATTTCCTTAGAATGTGGTCTGGAAGTCAACACCTCATGATTGTGATGATGATGTTGTTATTTAAGAGTCTCATAACCACTTACAATAGCTCTACTAATCCGGCGAGGCATCACTGAAATAATAATTTCTTATTTAATTTTGTATTTAGCAAGAAAGTTCCCTTCCGGTGGAGTATACAGAGCATAGGGTGGCAGTTGTCCAGGCAAAGTGTTCAGTCTAGGGTTGATAAACTTATGTTATCGAACCTATTCAATGCGAAGACGAGAGCCTGGATCCTTCGTGAGTAGTCGGTGAACAAGATCCTTTGATTATTTTGAGAGAATCAAAGCTTATGGGAAAGAATAAGAAGCTTTTCGGATCTTGGCATAAGTGTCTTCAACTGATTAACATTCGAATGGGGGTTTTCCTACCAAAAGAGTGTAAATCATGACCCCGAGAGCCCAAAGGTCAACTTCATAGGAATGCCCGACTTCTGCCAAAATCTCAGGAGCAATATAGTTGGGCGTTCCGCAAGTCGTGTACCTCTTGTCGTTTGGCCCTTTGAGCTTGGTGGACAGGCCAAAATCTCCAAGTTTGAGCTGCATTTTGGAAGTAATGAAGATGTTTCCCAGCTTGAGATCTCGGTGGATGATTCCATTGCTGTGCATATGATCGAGAGCGTCAACTATTTGTTTAAGGTATACCTTCATCTCAAATTCAGTTAATCTAAATCTTCTTTTTGAAAGCTCTGGCTCATTTTTTATTATTGTTTTGTTTATTTTGTTTGTTTTATAGAATAAAGAAGTAAGGTAAAAAATAATTAAAAAGGATATATGTCTACTATATTTATGTGATATAGATTACTTTATTTTATTGAAATTATGAATGCGAGAATCTACTACCTTTAAGAGTATTGTGTTCGCAAAGTTCCATCAGAATGTATATGTTTTTTTCGTCTTCGAACACTTTATGGAATTGGACAATATTTTCATGTTTCAGCGATCTATATCAAAATTAAAAAACGTTAAGCAAACGAACTGGGAAGAAGAAATATAGAGAGTCTGTTGAATGCAGAGAGAGCAATATGGTTGGTTTTTTTTAGAACACCCGATACATTTTTTTAATTCGTATTATTATGTTACCTATGAAGTCGAATTTCAGTAAGAATTTTTATTTTGGTTTTTTAATCTCGGATTTCGTGCTTAGCTATTATTTTGGCTGCGTATTTGCATCCGGTTGATAGACTCATGACTTAGAAACAATGTGCGAATCCTCCTGTCCCTAGGAGCCTTCCTTTTTTATAGATATTTATCTTTGTTCCTTTTTCATCGGTTTCGATTATCTATTCCATAATGTAGCTTTCAATATAACTATGATTCTAATAATTTGAAAAAAATATAATTCGAAATTTTATTAATTTATTTCTTTCAGAAAAAAATATCATGTTTGTATCTAATGATTTAAAAATTAGACAAACTTTGGTATTATCTTTACGTTTCTAAAGAGGTTAAATAATCGTTTGATGCTTACAAAGAATAAGCAAAAATAATGAATGCATCAAAAATAACTTGACAAATTAACAAGGGATGATTGATTTTATTATCAAATTCCCATATCGGGTTTTGATTTGTTTAATTTTGTTCAGTTTCTGTATAAATATCCATAGCTTTATCTGTGTAATGAATGTTAAGATATCCATTTGCTCCTCCATTTATAGTAAAATAATAAAATTATCCCTACTTTCAAGTCAATCATATCGTAGTTAATACAATCATGTTCATTAAGGATGCGTAAAAAATATGTAGGCTATTTAT
Organism: Halesus radiatus; assembly: GCA_022606495.2. NCBI lineage: Eukaryota > Metazoa > Arthropoda > Insecta > Trichoptera > Limnephilidae > Halesus > Halesus radiatus. Next base: position 9,486 of record JAHDVE020000940.1, read on the forward strand.
CATTTTTTGAGTATTTTATATACGTCGAATCCCGAGTCAAGGTTGACACTGAGCATGCGTAGGGTTTTTTTGAGAATGAAGGACGAAATCAAGATTCCCCCCAAGTACGATAGTGACTCTATGATGTCGAAAAAGGTTGTTTCTTATTTTTGCATCGTTGTTGTTGTTTTTAACTTCACTTTATCTACGGAAAATATTAGTTTAATGAATAAATAATATAACAAACACTAAAATAATAATAATTATTATAATTTTTAATTGTGATCGTTGTTCTCATTAAAATATGAGAGTTGGGGTTGAAAAACCACAACGAGTCTAGATCCCCAAACAAAACATTGATCCTAATTATTTATATAATGTTTGATGATTAAATGATCGACAACATTAAGAACTATCCAAATTTATAGACATCTGCCTCATTTCAGCTGTTTTTTGGTGGCATTTGACTAAATTACTATTTGAATAAATTATATCTGGTCTACACCCATTTTGCATAACATATCGAAAGTCATATTTACTATTTTTTAATAACTCTAGAGTAATATTGATAAATCAAGAAGAATTCTTGGTCAATTGGTTGATAGGCTCGTTCTAATTAAACTCTTCTAATTTGACTTAGTTTTGTACAGAACGTGCATCGAGGAAGAAGTTGTTGTAGTCTCTGAAAAATGCGTAAATCTGATAAGAGATGGCGATCATCAACACATTAATGGCTCGCTTGTGCGTTGTATTGGCGGCTTTGAAGCCTTTTTATTCAGCCTTTGTGAGAAAATTGTTCCAGTTCCAGTTCCATTTCCACTTCATTATTGTTTTATATGTTTATTATATTATATATGCCAATTTTGAAGAAAAAACAATGATTATATAAATTAATTAATGTATTGTGTGTATGTACATACATTTTTTTATTTTGTATATACATTGTCTGATTTATAGAATTTTAAGTACCAAAAAACTATAAATTTATTCGTTAAATAAATACATGTATGGCCTTAAATATTCACCTACTGGACTTTTCTAATTTGGCAATATTTTGAAGGGGGAATCGTATTAATAATTGGTCTAATCACGGAATGAGGACTATATTTGGGCGAAAAACTGCATGCAAATGTTTTGCCATTATAATAATAACTAATCCCTCACGTGAATTAAAATTATTATTTTTTAAATATAGTTTCTTAAAACTCTTGTATTTTTTCAAGATGCTTAATTGAATTATCAAAATTTAAATTATGATGGTTTGGAACTAAAATTTAATTATTTTTTAAAAATAAATCATTCCATATTAGATACACAATACAATATTTTAACGAATTAAATTGGTACAAACAAGTAGCCAGACTATTTTGTAAAATTGACGATTTAAAAATAAATAAAAAAATATCAGCAATCTACTACTGGCAATAAAAACTCAAATAAACCAAACAAAAAATGTTATATATCTATAATATTTATAAAAAAAAATATAGTGCATCTACATAAAGAGCTATTAATTCATCTAATTTATTTATTTTGAGCTTGTTGTCTTTTATCTACACATATATTTTATAAAAAACATAAAAGCACATATATAACTATACCAAAAAAATGAAAAAGAAGCAGCAACTACCGACTCAACAGAAAAAACGTGAACCAAGCCCCAACTCATTTGCAAAAAATATAAACTTCACTTCATTAAAAGCCAGCAAATTGGACTAAATAAACACGACCACCAACATTACACCACGCAACCTGGTCGTCAACCACCCCGACAAAAACTATAACAATAATAATAATATTACCGCAATAGACCCTCCTCTTCCAAGCGCTCGGGTTTAAAATACAGCCAGGACAAATAGTGTAAACCAGAATTATGCACGCAAATCGTCGGCGAAAGGGCGTTTACTTGAAGACGAAGACCAGAAAACTATAAATCCAAACATAAGGCACCATAAACGTAAACTCTCAAACAACAATTATGAGGAACAACACAGTCAGTCAGTGAACGAGACTTATGTGGTCAGCACGGAAAACATCAACACTAAAGAACAGACCTATGCAACCATTGAGGAAACAAAGGTATGGGATCCCGAGAGCAAAAGTTTCTACTACTGGACTGAAGAGTTTTCGGACCAGTACCAAAGAAATAGGCAGAACAACAGCCAAAACAATAGCAGTGTGGCTAGCGGAAAGTACAAGAAAGATCAGTCCAGTGTCATTATCAACCCCCAGTAGCCATCTCATCTCCAGCCAAGGAATAGCATAGGTTGTCAATACTATTCAGTCGAGGAAGAGCAAGACTAGACCCAAGATGCTCCTCTAAAACCAAAAAGAAAACTCAATAGCAATAATAGCAACAATAATAATAATAGCAGTAATATTAATAGTCTATACCAACCATAATCAAACAGCAGAAAACTCCAGCACCTAACCTCTGAAATTGCAGAACTGGATGCTATGAGGATGAGGAATAATCGGAGTTGCATTGACAAATACACTTCAAGGAAAGCAGCCGCTGCCTATCTGATGAACCCTGCGACTCTCTTTTCTAGTCTAGATAGCTGCAAAAAAGAGTCGAGAAAAAGTATGAAACATGCTTCAGGCAAACAATTGTACCAGAAAAAGGACTTAACCAAAGTAAAAACAGAACGAAAGACCAAGAAACAACAAGCAGGAGGGGCGACAGGGAACCAGAATAATAATAATCATCACCAACATCATATTTCAGAAGATATGGTTGTACCCAAAAAAACTCTCAAAAACAAGAAACCACTCAAGCCTACCATTCCAATCAAGATTAATGATAATCACCTGAAGAGTGTAATCTAGAAAGACTATGAAAGGCAAATAAAGAGTGCGCGAAACTCTCTTGGGGGAGGGGGTTCACAAGCACCCAAAATCCCGAGCCAAACCTTTGACAGAACAAAAAGTCCCAAAGCAAGAAAACAGTAACCAACAATCAACCTGGATTATCGTCCCATCAGGCAACAACAGCAAAAACCCCTCCCACCCCAAATAATATCAACCAATAATCAACAATATCTCTTAACAACCTACCATGACGACCAGAAAATCACTGAACTATCTGAATAAGAGCTTGAGTGTTCCCTCGTTAAATCCAAAACACTGAGCAACAATCGCTACAAATAGTTACCTTTAATGCATTAACCACTTGATATCATCTCTTTGGCCACCCCTCGCGAAGGAAATTCTACTTGCACTCAAAAAAACTTCAAAAAGAAACGTAGTCCTCTGAACGTTGTTGAATCTATAATTGACGTGAATGCTGTCAACAATAATAAGATATTAGGTTCATCATCTGCAAAAAAATTCTGGCATAAAGCAGAGGCTCTGAAAAACTTAAAGAAAAACATCGAGTCGAAGGTTGTAAATAACTACCCCGGTCTCGAGCCTACATAAAAGATGCTTTTGATCGCTATCATTCTTATTCAGAGACTATGGAGGCAGAGGAAGGTTAAAAATATAATAGGGATGTTCCTATCGCCTAAACATTCGGGGGGATAATTTTTTGGGAAGAAAGCAGTTCCTGTAGCCAACAACATAAATATCAATAATAATAATTCTAATCCTAATTCTAATCTTAATATAATAAACAATACTTTGGGTGGTCTTACATAAATTTCGAAGATTTTGAGACTGGGAGGGGGATTTCCAAAGGAGGGGCTGACAAAAAAATAATAGACTATTACTAACTTCGATCAAATTAGTAATAAGAGTAAAAAGAACAATAACTTAGTTGAGAATAATAATATAAATAACGATCGCAAACCATTTGAGACCCCTCCGCAAAAGTGCGCAAATAAACTAGTTGACGGTAGCCCTGAAGACCCAAAGTTTAAAACTCCCGAACCATTTAGTTAACAATAAATGCACTCAATATAGCCTTTATCAATGTCCGGAGCTAGCGCATCATCGCATAACTCTTCCTCCGTGCAATCTTATCGAGAGGCCCAGATGGCGAAGTTCGTGGACTCATACCGCGATATCGTACTCGATTCGAAGAAACACAAGAAGGTTAATTATTTCAGCCTTTCTTCTTCGCTTTCAGATCAATGTCTGATGGAGAGGTTTTATAAAAAACTAAACAACTCCCAGACCAAAAAGCACATGGAATTGCTCAAAGTTCAAGATAAAATTAATTACTTAGGCAACAGCAATAGCAGCAACAAAACCCATCACCACCTCCTCAAAAAAATATAGCCGTTGAATGAGATATTTTTGGGAAACGGCAACGATAATAATATTGAAAATACTATCGGCAACACTAATATTGGTAAGAATATCGAGGAACAGATTGTTGCTTCTATTCTCAGCATAGAAAGTACTTAGCGCTTCTACACAGAAGTTAAGGAGGAAATAATCCAAGAAAATAAACCGAAGAAACTGTATGGAGAGTAGTAAATGATGGTAACCCATCAGCAAATGATTCTTCCCACCAGTCCCATCAAATAACTGGTTACATCCGAAGAGACCACCACAGAGACCAAGAACTACACTGATTTTATATCGGAAAATATTGTGGAGCTGCTTATCGATGAGTTTTTGGACTAATTCGTTAAATACTCGAAAAAGATGCAGAACTTAAAAAAGAAAAAGCTTCCGGGAATCAAGGTTTCGCAAGAATCAATTAAAGATTACCTAATCGGTCTTGTGGATTTCTTGGGAATGTACTACAAACGAGGATTGATCAACAACCTCAACAAGATCATCGGCGTCCCACCAAGTTAGTTGCTGAAGCTGTTCCGAAAGGACTCAGAAGGGGAAGAAGATAGTGATAAGTAGAAAGAGACTAACCAGTAAGAAATGTATGATGAAGAAGGGAACGAGTACAATCGCGAGTCAGTCCTACCAAATAACAAAGTGTATTGTTAATATCAGTAGGTATTTGAGAGGACAGTGATCCTAAAAAAATAATAAGTAATACCACATCATTCATTAACAAATCATTATTTCTTTTTTTTTTCAAAAATTATTTTCTATAGTAAAAATGTAGTAACTTTATCAACGTCATCCAAAAGATCCACAACAAAGCTTTGCTTGATAGTTTTACCTAAAATCTAGATAACCTCCGACGATACGGTGCCAATGGCAGACCATATCCTTGGCAATCTTACTCTAAGCAATTCAAGAGGAACTACCCCACCATCGTCGACAAAGATTTTCCCAAAAAGATGAAATAAGCAAATAGCCTGGTACTGGAATGTAGCAGCTTTAGGTTGGGAAACCTTGATAAGAATATGGTAGACTATCTGGTAATAGAAGAGCAGAACCTAATGGTAATGATTTCACAAGAGTTTTCAAAGGAACAGGATTGGGACCTATGCCCCGAATAGGAATTATAAATTACTTTGGATATGTCTAACTACGTGTATTAGCAAATGATAAATGAAATAGTAACGGAGTTATCCAACTTAAATCTACAGAATATGGACAATTGACAGTCACATATATATACTGAGTGTGTGTGATGCTTGCTTTGTGTGTGTTTGTTCGAATAGAAGTCTTTTCGCATTAAATTTAAAAAGAAGGAAGAGATAAAAACCAAGTTAAAAATACCAATCGATAATAATAATTAAAACTTTTGATGTATTTTTGTTTTTTATATTAACTAATATTATAAGATAAACACACAATAACAATCAATTTAGAGTATTTTTTTATATTCCTTACTTTTTTTAATAAGTTAGAATCATTTGCGATAGGAAAATATATACAACCTTTATCCGGTAAAAACTTTGCGTTATGTAAATTCGATAAAATATAAAATATATAATAGTTATATCCTGATGATTTATTTTAATTTTAGAAATTAGTTAATTTCTTCTTCTTTATGATATTATAATATTTTTTATTGTTATATATCGACATAATAGATACGACTATTTATAAAAATTGAAGATATAGATACATACATACATCTTTCTATTATTCATAATTCTTGATTTTATTCATTTAATATCTAATCTAACGATTTACAATCGGTTTCTTTATTTTATATATCATATCATATTGAGAATATCAAAAAATATACAGAGGGAAATTTAGAGAAGAAGAAGATAATAACAAATTAAAAATAAAATAGATCTATCAAATATATTTATATCAAAGATATTAAAATTTATATCCATCTATTCATATATCGATAATAATATTTATGGATACTAAATCAGTAGCTAGCCCATACCTCCAAACATCGTAGACCAAGCAAAAGTATTACGAACTCTGTCGAGAAATCAGAGGAATCGAGTCTCGAGTGTTCCATCTCGAAAATATTGACAAACAGCATCTCAAGAAGTTAGAAGTCTTAAAAGAGAAAAACCATTCTCTTGAGAGAATCAGGAGATAAAAAAGTGAGCGTCATAAATTGGTACCCTTTTCGTCTTTCTATATTTTTCATAAGAGACTACAAATATATTTCTTATTTTTTTCCCCCATCTATTCTTCTTAAATTTTTTATATTTCATTCCATAACCTACATAATAATCTATTAAAAATATTGTTTTAGCTGGAACATACCAATAAAATGAAAGAAAGGAAAATTGCTCAACGAAAGCAAAGGAATAAATAAGCCAAGAAAAACATGTCTCAAGCATTAGTCACAGTCTCTTCGACACTTCAAGAATCAAGGCAAAAGACTTACAAATATATGAAGGCCCTCAGGAAGAGCCACGACTAAAGCATTCGGAAATCCCATGATGATTAAATCTAGCACAGAAGAAACAACCAATTGAAGATGCACGAAGCAGGCCGGCAGGGGTATGAAAGAATAATCTTATTCAAAAAAGGTAAAACTCAGCATTGCCAAGAGGTCCAGGAAAAGGAGAACGAAAGGTTGAATATGAGCATTACAGGACTTGAGTTTCGGGCCAAAAAGCTCGAAGAAAGGGAGAAGCAACTGTTAGAAAGTCTGAAGGCGACAGAATCGGAGAAGAATAAGGAGTTGAGTATGTTCATGGCTTTGACCCAGGGGAGTAGTAAAGTAGGGAGATCCAATGTTCCCCATCTGAAGCTCGATGCTATCAAAAATTGAATTAAACTATTAGTAATTCATTTTTAACACTGATTTGATAAATGTTTATCTTTATTAGTTTATATATAATTATATAAACTAGTTCTAATGATAAAAACAATACTTCTCAATAGACGCTTATGCATATATACATAGGAGAGTTGATACCCCGAACAAGAGGGAATACTGAATAATAATAAAAAGGAAAAATAATAATAAATATTTTGAGTAAAGGTTACATTGAGATATAAATCTAAAGGTTAATATTGTATATGTGGTATTATTATAATATATAATTTTTGTGTAAAAATATTTATTATTCAATCACACCTAAATCGAAGATTAGTTAGTAATGATAAAAGCAACTGAGGCCAAAGTGATAACAAAAAAACATAAATAATATGGCTTGAATGATCAATCATTTGTGATGCTTACTGATGTTTCTAAATAATGGACTATACACTTAGTGATGGAAGGAGAGAGGACAGAATTGTCAAGACCTGATAAGAAACAAAGGGATAAACTTGGAGATCTTCCGCAATTGCCGAACATTTCTCTATCGACAGTCTTATGTCTTTTTTTTAAAATTCTAACTACCCATATTACTTTCTAAAATAATATTTTAGTAGATCTTTTTTTTAATCTTATATTCACGTGCTTTCTAAAAAAATCGTAATGTTGTTATTTCAAAAAATAATAATAATTGAATAAATCTACATATATCTGTGTATACTATTGGATATAATATTTATTATGTTTTTATTTATTTTTTATAAATTCTTCTATTATTTTCTTTGTAATAATTTGTAACGAGTCTTTGACATCATTTTTTTTTAAATATTCAAAATCTCGTATTTATCCTTATTTCATATTACATTTATTTTGATATGATATTTTAAATAAATTATTTATCCTTATTATATATGTTAAATCTGTTTCATTTACTTTTTTTGAGAATGAAAAAATAAAAAACAATGTTTTTTTAATAAAATATTATTTTTTGATGTCTTATTTGATTTTTTACACACTCTTATTTATATTCTTATATTTTATTAGTTTATGAAGAAGAAATACAATAATACAACACATTTAAACATGTATTTATAAATCTTATATTTCTCATCCTCTGTTTCCCTAAAAAAATGGTGGTACTGATTAGAAAACAATAATACAAATGAATATATTGAATGTCTTATCTACCACTTCACCGATCATTTTTTTTATAGAGTATTTATATATAGTTTTGTTTATTACCATTATTATTGTTACCCATAATCTCTCTATATATCTATCTATAATTAAATATAAAAAATACATAAGTATAAATATATATATAATTTTCGAAATAACAGATGGAAAAAACTCTTTAAAATCCCTGTCCAGTTTGTTTTCCGAATGACAAAGAAACAATCATCCTTCTGCAGAATCTTGTTGGCAGAATAAAGCGAGCCAGAGATCGCCAACTAGCAGAGAGGAAGTTCGTGGTGAACCAAGCCGAACCCGATAAAATAAAAGGAGCGTTTTCAAAATTGCTAGTATTCATATTTGGTGAAAGGCTAGGAAAAGCTGATATTAAAGATAATAGCTGTAACCACGACAATCTTTCAAAGTAAACAAATTCACAGAAATATTCAAAAAAAAATCCATATTAGTTTTTATCTCTATTTTTTTAAGTTGTTGGGTTTTCCTTATGAAATTAAGTGGGGATTGGATTCTATCATATTTTTGTTGTTTGTTTGGTGATATAATTATGGATAATATAGATAATGATTAATCATAAAAAATAGTATTTTTCAAACCCAATATTGTTTTAGACTTAAAAAATATTCAAATAGTACTCTTCAATTGATCAAATCAAAATTAAGTTAAATTTATTTCACTGATTTTAGTTTCTTCAATATAAAAGTGATCATATTTTATTTGTTTATATTTATTAAAATAATGGATTTTGATTGATTGATTGTTATGTTTCTATTTATTTCTATAACGAGATATAAATAATTATTTCTTAGACTGGTATCCAAGCAATTATAAATGAACCCCAAGGAAATCGACTATCTAAGCTATCAACTCCTCGAATATCAGATCAAAAGAAATTATTAAATTGACACACTCATTCAACAGGTAATCACTTAATATGTCATATCTAATTTTAATAATTTTAACTGATCGAATTAAAATAGTATTAATTATGATTTGAAAAAATAAAATAAAATAATTACAATATTAAAATATATTTTTAATTGATATTTAATGATGTTCTTAATCTGATCATATATTGTAATTCCCCATCGTAGGTAAAAATATTCCCGAAAACTATCATCAGTCAGCTTAGCTCTCCTCCTACTTCAAGAGGGGATATTTCAGACACTAATATCAAAAATAACGAGACAGATAAAAGTAATAGCAATCCAAACACAATACATTTTTTTAAAATACTTCTTATTTTTTACCCACATTTTTCAGAGACATCTAAAACTCTCACCGAACTTCCCAACAAGACAACAAGTAAAATCTAATTCTTGTCAATGGAGCATCTCCACAAAAGAAAATAATAAAGTTTCGAATAACCAGAGCAACAAATACCAGAAGAAAGAGGGCAAGACGATGCGACACCGAGTTACACAAACAACAACAACAATAATACCAACAACAATAATAACAATAGCAATATTATGAATCCAACCTATTTGGTCGGAAGTGCAAGACAGCTAATTCCCGCTCAAATATTCATGCCGGGAATAGTTCAAAATAATATAAATGCAGCTATTCCTTATGCCCCGCTGAACTATATTAATAGCTCATATTATAACCAAGCTTATTACTATTATTTGACTGGTCAAGGTGAGGCCAGAAATATTGCACAACAGGGCAACCCACATTGATCCTGACCAATTATTTAACTGTTCATGTTTATTAATGAAGAATATTCTAAAGCAAACATTTACAAATACTTAAAACTCTGCTTTTTTTCTTTATTGATTTTTTACATCTCCATCAATATTATTATTTGCTTAGATGTATTATATCCATGATCTTATCTTATATTTTAAAAGGTTATAGAGATCAATTGTTGGTGGATTTTTTTTTAGAATTAAGGATACTTGTTTGTACGTACTAAAATACATTATTATATTTTGAATGTTGAGTATAGAAAAATGTGTCCTTTTTCTAATAATGTTAGATTAGTGGCATTCATCATAAGTGATGGTGTTGTGATGATTACTTCTGTTGGCCAAGATAAGGAAGAAGTTCAAAGAAACAATCTGAAATGGACAAGATATTTCTATGATATCTTGCGAGTGAACATTATAAGGAAAAGAAGAGAGGCAGAGAGTCAATAAATTATAATTTGAACTGCTCCACCAACAAAGAATGAAGCACTTTTATAAAAGCTACCATGTATTTTGTCCATCATTTTATTTTGTGCCAAAGCATCTTTCTTGTTTTTCTTACGAAAAAATATAGAGTATGGATATAATTATGAACTAACTCTCTTCAAATATTTTCAAAAATTAGGCTGTTAACGGATTCAAAATCATAAACCGAATCTAATCAACTTCAAATTTATATTTGAAATCTTGGTTTTTTTATAACTTTTATGTATCCATCTCAACATAATTTTAAATATAATATATACATCTACAACAACTAGTGCAAAACAGATAATCTAAACGTTCTCTATTGCAACCGTTGTGAGATTACATGTTGGTCTTAATGAGATGGATGTATTAGTGAGTTACGGGATAAATCATGTGTACACTATAATCCCAATCCAATACTTTATAATGTTTGTATTTAAAAAATGTTGATATCTCTTATGCATATTATCAATATTAAATCTCGCAACATTTTTTATTTATTTTTATTTAGCTATCAATAAAAAAGAAATCAATAAATACTGTTTAATTCCATTTCTTATTATTAATATTTTATTCTATAATGACTATTTAGTAATAACTATCTTATTACTTTTATATTTTTTGCCAAATACAATATCATATTTTTGGAATTTAAACTATCATTATCTAATTTATATAAAAAACGATGATTGTATACAATCCACAAAATAAAAACAGAGAAAAAATAACAACAAACCAACAACAACAAGAATCTAAAAAAAACACATCTGAAAATCTATGTTTTTTAGTTAAGATATGCATCAATCAATGTAGTATCTCTTTGATTATTGGGTAACAAAGAGTCCATTGAGTAAAATTTGAGTTTCTCCAATCATCACAGATACTTTTTTATTTTTATTTTCCCGCAAGTTAACTTCAGTGAGATTTGAGGGAAAGAAATATTTTTTTCTCATTTCATTTTTTTTTGTGGACTGAAAAGAACTTTATTATTCTCAAATGTTTTTGTTAATAACTTTGCTTTGATGATATAATATAAAGGTAATACAACAATATGAATAATAATAATTCATTTTTTTCCCCCCACCTCCGCCAAAAACACAAGTCTTAAAAGACTATTCAACACATAAAAAACCTTATAATTACGCAAAAAGTCTTTAAGTGCAAGGATATTTGAATCATTATAATAATTTTAATAATTATCAAAATATTATAATAACTCAAATAATAAGTTTAGATAAACACTAAACATAAAACAATCGAGAGAGAGAAAAACCATCCGAATCTCAAGAAAAAATAAAAAAGAAATGAACCAGAAGTTGGAAACTGAAGGTAAAATATTTGAGAATAGATAATAATTACATTGTGTCCTTCTAAATAATTAAGGAAACATTCTAGATTACCAAAGACTGTTAGGAAAAACCGATCAAAAACAGCAAAACAAACCCATGCCTAAAACTACGCCTGCTCAAAAAGAAGTCCAGAAAATTAGGTAAGAATCATATTCATTTTACTTTGGAGGTCACTTGTTTATGAATATGAATACTGCTTTTTTTATTTGCTGAGGATTTCGAGACTGTTGGTAAATTTGTGTAATTATTTTTAAATGCTTTGAGAAAGATAATTTTGGCAAGAACTATATATTATATCTAAAAAATAAAAAGAGATGCTATAATAAAATACCTCGATATAAAATTAAACATTAAAAAAAAGAATCATATCTATTGTTATAATTATTTGGTCGAGAAATAATAAAAAAACCCTCCCTTAAAAATATAGTATTATCATTATATCTATCATGTCTTATTCCATTACCTTTAATTTTCAATATTATTTTCAGGCCACCAACCGAATGTAACAGCACTGTTGACGAGAAGAAGACCAGTGTAGGTACTGTCCAGACCCTCGAGGACATCCCCACAGTTGAGGCTTGGTGCTCTTTTTCAAGTCAAACTGCTTCCCCCGAAAATCTCATCAAATAGATTGGAAGTAGCGTGAAGCAGACCAAGACATGCTAATGCATAAATTGCGCGTAATAGCCTAAGGACATCTTCGTTGATAGGTCCAAAAAGGTCTATAGACTGTAATCCAATTTATTGTCTGGGTCAGGTATCACCCCACTAATGAGAGCGGTAAATCATAACATATAAAATATATACTATATATTCAAAATAAAATAACCTATATACTAATTATAACATATTATAAATAAAAAGATTTTGCCTATATATATGGATTTGATCTGAATATTGTAGTATTCTTAATCTTTAAAGTTACCATTCCTAAACTTCCTTTTGTTTGTAAAATTTATTAGCTTTTAAACCATTGGATGATACGAGTGGCTACTGACTTTGGCTTCGCCCGTGAAACATACGCTCGGGCCAGTTACTATGTAGATCGATATATCGCTAAATACAAAGGATCCGTCAAAAAATAGGACCTCGAACTTGTGGGCTACAGCAGTCTCTTCCTGGCCTCGAAGACGGAGGAGTCCAAGATTCCAGAGGTTTAAGGAACTCCTTTCAAAAAGGAAGACATCGTAAAGATTTAGCGATAGATTCTCTTCAGCGTCAACTTCCTGCTCAATCCAGACACCTACATTTATTGGCTGAATTTGATGATGTGTAGTTGGGATAGCTTTGTTGCATCTTCAAAGTAATATGAGTAGTACTCCTATGTGAGGTACTTTGTTCACTCTGTGGATGGGTATGCTCGTTGCAGACAAGTTTACGAACTAGCCGATGCAATCAACTTGGACTCAGACTCTCTGCACTTCGACTTAAAAAAGCTTATGGTCAACTTATTCTTTGTGGTGAACATGAAGGAGCTGCTCATCAACGAAGAATTTCCGAATAGTCTTACTGAATTTCGGAGTGCCTATCTGGGGAATGGGAAATAGAGGTCTTTGATGCGGATATTTTTTGAACAGATCGGAATGAGGAACTTCCTCGGAGTCAAGCAGAGTAGCCAAAATATAGAACCTGAGTATATTTTCCAGTTTCTAGGGCTGAAGTTTGATACAGAAAACCCTTGTCCGAGCAATGTAACTAAAAAATAATATACCAAATCATAATAATATCAATTTTTTAAAAAAAGTCTTTTATAATATTTTAAGATCATTAAAAAAAATATAATATGCTTTTGAATTTGTTTAGGTCTATATTGAATTCGTATCAACCCAGACCCATAACAAGACCACTTACGACGTGGTTAAATCTATCGTTGAGCTGAGAAGGAGCCAGAGCCAGGGAAGCAGGAAAAGAGAGCAAACAAGCAACGAAGCTAAATCAACAAACTTGCCGACCAAGCATGTCTTTACTGGGTAAAGCTTAATATTTGGAGACCAGAACCCCAAGAAATAGCTTCGACGAAATCCGGAGAAGAAGGTTTAAGATTTAAAGTCACGAAATTGATTATTTTTTTTATCATTAGTTATCATTTTTGTGCAGATTTTCAGATCAATATTTAATATTCTGTTGGATATCTAGTCTAAAGCTGATGATATGTATTTTAGAACATAACATCCTGGATCATAATTAAAATATTTAACTCGATATGATAATGTAATAGAAAAAAAACTAGAAACAAAAAATATATACTTATATTTTTATATCTACCACTATTATAATAGTTTACAATTACTAAATCACAATGTTGGACAGAACAAATATTACTCAAATATAATCAAAATAATAAAATAATCTGTTCGTTCATATATTAGATAATTTAAAAAAACTTCAATATCTACTAAAAAATATAAAATGTATAAGCTTCTCTTTCGACAAAAATCTCTTCTGGAAAAGCCTTTTTTTACCTTTAGCAGAAGAAAACCTCAAAAAGCAGTAGAGAAACCCGAACCGATCCCAAGCCAGCAGAAACCATCTGCTTTTCCTCAGAAAACAAGGCTTGACCGACTCTTAAACCTGCAAAAATCATATTTCAGAGAGGTTAAATTCAATAAACAAACCATTGATGGAAACAAGAAAAAAATAGAGGAGGACTACAAAAAGGCACAACAGGAAAACCCTGATCCCGATGCTGATATGTCCGGGGCATTCTACAAAGATAAGGCAAAATAAATGTATTAACGTATGATGAAGAGGTTCAAATTTGTCATATTGGCGAGTCTTATGACTTTTGGACTCTTCGAACTGCTAGAAGCCACAGCCAACTCAGAAGGCGAGGTTGTTGAAGACAGACTCTTTCGGACGATGTTGGCAAGAGGCGACTTCGGGAGTGTCAAGCTATTGAGAAAGCTGGAAAAGTAAGTTTGGAAGACTGTAGCCATCGGCTCTACAAGCACGTCCCAAAAATACATGAGCACAGTATCCGATCTTGACGAATTTCTGCTTGTATTGGACGGACATAAAAACGTAAAAGTTGAATTCGAGCACGAAACTTCATCTGACGCAACCAGCTTCATGCGCGATAGATCGGGAATAATTTTGCAAGTATGTATAGGATTCTTTGTGATATTTTTGCTCCTTAGGATCAAGTCCAAAGGCCTTGATCTCAGTAGCGCAATTACAGGACCAAAGCCACAGTCAATCAAACCCACCTCGATGCAATAAAAGACTTCCTTCAAAGATGTCGCAGGACTCAGGGAGGCGAAACAGGAAATTACAGAATTTGTTGATTTCTTGAAGACTCCCGATAGATTTATTGAGATGGGCGCAAGAACTCCACGGGGGGCGCTCCTGACAGGACCTCCAGGGACGGGAAAGACTATGTTGGCTAAAGCGTGTGCCGGAGAAGCTGGAGTACCCTTTTACTACATGTCTGGAAGCGAATTTGTCGAAAAGTATGTTGGTGTAGGGGCTGCTCGGGTCAGAAGTCTCTTCGAATCCGCCAATAAAACTGCACCCAGCATCATCTTCATTGACGAAATTGATGCAATCGGCAAAAAGCGTTCCTCAGGTCCTCGTTCCAATGAAGAAAGGGACAATACTCTAAACCAGCTCCTCGTCTGCATGGATGGCTTCGGCACCAATTCTAAAGTGGTAGTGATGGGAGCAACAAATCGCAAAGATATGCTTGATGCTGCTTTGTTGAGGCCAGGTCGTTTCGACCGAATTATCGAAATCGGACTGCCCGATCTGGAAGGTCGAGAGTAAATCTTGATGGTGCACCTGGAAAAAATCCATTTCAACAGAGAAAAAGATGAGAAAGCAGACCTTGCCAAAAGACTCGCCGCGTTCACTCCTGGATTTAGTGGGGCTAACCTTTCGAATCTATGTAACGAGGCAGCTATACTAGCTGCGAGGGAAAACAAAAGATTTGTTGGATGGATTGATTTCGAGAGAGCAGCCGAAAAGGTTTTGGCAGGGTTAGACAAGCGAAACACTCTTTCTCAAGAACAAAAGAAAATTGTGGCCCACCATGAGGCAGCCAAGGTTGTGGCAGCCTGGTTCTTAGAAGGCGGGGACCCGGTCATCCGAGTGTCCATAGTACCGAGGACCAAGTCCAACCTAGGATATTCGCATTCTCTGCCTGACCAAAACTCTCTCTTTGTTAAATAAGAGCTGATGGACAAAATTTGTGTGGCTTTGGCTGGAAGGGCCGCTGAAGAGTTAATCCTCAAGATCAAGACTGACACCGGATACAACGACCTTAGGCGTGCGAATTCCATCGCGTCATCCATTGTGAAGAAATTTGGGATGTCGGCCAACTTTCGAAATATTGCCTTTCCAGAATAGGAAATGATAAGGAAACCATATTCCGAAGCTTCAGAACAAATGATGGATAAATAGATCGCATCAATACTTGAAGAATGTGAGGTTCGAGTAAAAGAACTATTGTTGAGCAAAGAATCTATTTTAGAAAAGTAACTCAAAACATAACATATACATATATAACTTTTACAAATAAATAACATATTTAAAAAAATTATTAGGTTGATAACACGGCTGGTTGAGAAATAGAACTTGGGCGAGGTTGAACTTAAATAAATTTTGGGAGAACGACCATTCGCTCCTAAATCAAATTTCAAAGCTCATCTCGAAGCAAAAAGTGCTTGAAAACAACAACAAGAGCGCATATAAAAATAAATAAAATGCTTAAAGATAGATATTCTCTGGTTTTACATATATAATATATATTTTTTAACAAATCAGAAAAAAACACTATGAATATAGTTAATCCAATCTTCTAATATGTTGATGGTTTACTAAAAAAAGTTGGATAAAATATCAAACAAAAAAATAGAAAAAAAATATAGATATCCGAGAGTAGTTTTCATCTTTCAGTCTTTTATGGCAGAAGCAGTCGAAACGACTGGTCTTCACTTAAAGCCGCATTTAGAGGTTCTGATTGTCTCGCTGTGATCTTTCGTTTGACCTGTGTGAGTCCTTTCGTGTCAGGATTGTACTGTGCCAATACGATAGAAACGTTGTTGTCACGGGAATCGTTGTCATCTTCATCGTCTCCCACTCCCATCGACTAGATTCTTCGAAACTTTCTGGTAAACTAGTTCTACTCGTCTTGCAGACTCTCAGTCTCCTTTAGTATCAAATTCTGTTGTTGGTGTGTGCTATCTTTGTTGGCAGCATTATTGTGTTGGTGCTGACGAGCAGTATTTGATAACGCATTGGAATGAGAGCGATACTCGTAACTATCCTCAGGCACAACGGATGGATGCAGGACCTCGCAGTAAGCACCTCTTGCTTTAGTCATTTTCGTATAAGAACTTGGTATTTGATTATTATCATTCCAATTATTATTTTGATTGGAGTAGAAATTACTCGCTAGTGAAGCATCTACAGGTGAAGTCTTATTGTTTTCATAAAAATATGCAGACCTGTACTAATTGATACGTCTTTTATCCATCTGCACACCTTATTTGAACTGATTCGGGTCAGCAGACTGAGCCATCAAGCCATCCTGCTTGACCTGCTGATAGCGCTTTTTACATTCATCAGATTCTACGGAACTTGTTTTTATTAAGCGTGACTCAACAGAATTTGTATTATTGATATTGTGGTAGTTGTGATTAATGAGGTTTGGCTGATAAGGATTTTGATGACTAGAAGTTGCAACCCCGCTGAGGTAACTGTTGGCAACGGAGGTGATCACGTGCTAACTTTTTGGATACTGGGTCGAGTACGAAGTCTTTTAGAAAGGAGTATGGTTGTAATTCTTTGGTATTTATTGTTGCTGATGCTGCAGGATGGTATCGCAATGTCTTTGAGCCTAGATTTTCGGCACAACTTTCTGTTCTCTATCGTTTTGCTCTTAATATAGCTGATGGGGTGGCTGATGATTTACGTGGAAAGTCGAAGCTGGGAATGACAAGTTTCCCATTCTGTATTCAAAAGGTCCTGTGAATGGGGCTGTATTATGTCCTTCTCTATTAGAAGGCTACCTTATTGTTTTTATGTTATTACTAGTCAACGCATAAGCAGATATATTGTTTCTCATGTTGTCATCGAAGGTGATGTTATTGTTGCTCTTATATTATCTGGATATTTGTTTAGGCTGACTATAATTTAAAGTACTGTAGATTTGAGGTTGTTCGGGCTGTTGAGATAATTGATTGGTTTGCTGATTGATATTGGGTCCACTACTCTCGAAACATAGTTATTCACGAATACTGTGGTTTTTGATTCTTCTCTGTTTCAGCCCAACCACTGACAGTTTCTTTTTGGGGTTTTCCATACTCAAAGAAATCCTGTCCTTCCCTATAGAATCTGAGTCAGTCCGCCCAGAGAGATGATATTTATTATGAATGTTATTGGTGTTATGATTAGAATTGTTGTTCTTATTATTATTTTTAAGATTATTGTGGCTAGAGTTCAGATCGTCGTACGCATTGGCGGTATTAATTTTAAAAGAATAAGGTTTATATGAGGGATTGGAACGAGGCACAACTTGCTAAGCTTCAAGCAATCTACAATTACACTAACATGGGTTTTGTTAATAATCGATATTTTGAAATCTCCATTTTTCCATATTTTTATATTCTTTTATACTTTTTATTTTTTTTTCATATTTATTATTATTATTATGAAAGAACAAAAAAGCACACATATTGAACAAATTTAATATAATTATCTTAGAAATATACATCATATAATAGAAATAATATACATTGTTTTTGTGTTTGTTATTATTCTACATATTTATTCTTCAATTACAATTTAGGAACCTCTAACTAAACTCGACTGAAAACTTTTAAAAAATTAGATTACCATTCTTTAAAAAAAAAAACATCACCCTTCAAATAAATGTGTTAACATATATACTTATTTTTCATTTTTTTTAAACTACGTATAACATTAATGTCACATAAAATCATTTCTTTCGTGTCTACTTTAGTTCCAGGCTGCGGGAGATGTCATTCCGTAAGTACTGCCCGACAACCTTGGGGTCTTTCCGACCTCCATAGCTCGCTTTACAGCGAGGATATCATTTTTATTGACCTGCACAACTTTACCCTTTGCAGTCAACTTGACGGAGATTGAGGATGGATTAGAATTGTTCATAATAACACCTAAAAAAAAAAAAATCGATTTTTATATTTTTTATATATATGTAAATTTTACCTTGATAGCCTTTGTACATGCCTGACTTCACAGTGATTGATTTCCCAATTTCTAATTAATCTTCTCCCTTCTGCTCCTTATTAAATCCTCCCCTATTGTCCTGCTGACCCGTAGGCCCGAATCCTTGCCGAGGCTTCCATTCGGTCCCCGCAGTAATCAGAGTACAGTTCGTAACCTTCTCGATAGCGATTCCGCTCGTTACGTAGAAATCATTGTTGTGCAGAAAAAGGTAGTCTTTGAAGACGTGTTTAACCTCGCACCTCTTGCCTGCACATGGTCCGCCATTTATCCGCACAATCGCCCCATTCTTCACCATTTCTCCATACGAGTTTTTTGCCACATTCCTTCTGGTATCGAGTTTTGAATCGAAGTCCACAATGCTAATGGTCTTGATGCTGTTAGTCATGTCCAATATTTTAAGAGTATTTTTAATGATCGATAAGATTATGCCGACGCCGTTTTGAGTTTTTATGAGTTAATACTTTTTGAACTCTTCCCTCGAATCTTCTTCGGGCACTCCTTCTCCTGACCGTGCCAGTGTTAAGTTGTTGACGTTCACAACGATCTCATTTTAGTTCTCAGTGAAAATAGTTGCCAGTCTATTCTCGATCTTTAGAATTATTCCTGTCTTTCCCTTATCGTTACCTGATATCACCTTTACGTGCTGTCGATATCGAAACTTCTTGACTAATTTCTAGATGGGTTATTCGATCTCTTCAATTCCACCTCCTGCCTTCTTCCAAGCGAAAACAACAGTGCGGGGCTTTACCTCAAGCACAATGCCGTACATTCCGATGGTGTCTCCACTCAAGACCTCAACTTCATCGCCTTTGATCACATTTAATGCTGATCCTAAGTTCGAAAGCTCTTTTTGCACGAATTACGCTATTCCAAGATTTGAATCTTTGTTGAAAACTTGCATTTATTTGGTCGTAACTGCGCCAAGTTGCCTTGTCACCTCACTAAACTTGAAGCTCAGTTAAATTAGCCCCTCGTCCGAGATCTTAAGCTTTTGGATATCCATTATAAAGTTCGGGAGTTGCTATCCCTTGTTTTCCAGAAGTTTTTTGGGAGGCCTGTTCTTGCGATGGATCGTCTGTCGATGGTTAGTATACCATTTAAAGAGCCTCCCAAGGACGATCTGGAGCTGGTCAGTGCCTTCGTACTTCTTGAGCAGCTCTTTCGCCTTGAGGTCGAATTCCTGTACGTTAATCCTAGGAACCAACCAAACGTCTACTCCGCTCTTTTTGACTTTGATAACTTTGGCTAAATCCTGATCGTAAACTCCTCCTTTGATTCTAACATAATTGTCTTTGATAATGCCTGTGGCGACCTCGTGACGTACCGTGAATAGCAGCTCATATTGCTATGGCTTCATCTCTTCGATCTTTGAGATATAAACATCTTGAAAGCCTTCGAGGGCATTCTTGACGGCTTTGTCGGTATTTTTGTCGGTTCTGGCCTCGATGAATATGTATCCGGGGTGCTGCTTCCTTAACGCTGATACTGAACATATTTAGAGTCTTTTGTCTTTGTCGTTCTTGAAATGGGAGGCTTTGTTCAGAATGGCCAAGGTGAGCGATTGCTCTCTGCCTTTTTTGACAGGCACCACAAAGAGTTTGGGGTCGTCAGGGGTGGGAAAACTGCCTTCACCATTCAGATTGTACAGTTTGCCTCGCTCAGCATATCGCTTATAGATCTCTTCTTCGTTTCCCTCTCGCAGGTCGTTGAAGTAATCTGCATTGTACCTGGGTTGGTTGTAAGCCTTGGCTTCATCTTGTCGCTCTCTGAACTCGCCCTCCTGATCCCCGTCGTCTTCCTCCTCGTCGTTGTCCGACTCGCTTGCTTATTCATCGAAATAGTCCTCGACATATTCGCCCTCGCCTTCTTCTGACTCATCAGCCGGTTCGTGCCACTCTCGTGCTTTTTTCTCTTTTTTATGCTTTTTTGTTCTCTTTTTTTCTTTCAGCTTGGTCCCTCTGCGCTTTCTGGCCCTCCCCGATTATTAAGATCCGGATTCGCTTTCGGATCCCTCGAGGAGAGGTTCGTCAGAAGGTAACTAATCAACTTTTTGCTACTTCTTCATCTTTTATTTGTCGTCGTCATTGTCCTTTTCCTCGAAATACTTGATGTCCTCATCGCCAGAGTCAGTCATCTTTTGTTTAAAGATTAGTGATTTTTTGTTTGTTTTTTTTTTGTAAAATTGATGAAAAAAACCTTAAAGGTATTAAATATTATATTATAAGAGATATGTACATATGCTTTAATTATTCCTGCCCAATATTTTCAAACCAATTTAAATAAGCTTATAAAAGTATTTTGTTATACAGCTTTTATCTTTTAATTCGAAAATTTGAAGAAAAAATATACAATATGTGCATTGCTATTGAAAATGAATAATAAACCAGAGAAGAACAAAAGGATGATCGATAAATAAATGTACATTTATATCGTTCTGGTGGGATTCTCCCAATAAAAAAAATACTTATCTTATCCATATCGTAATATCATTAAATTATAATAATAATCCATCTTAACTCTGTTTCTTTAATTATTAATTATCTTTATTTTTTTACTCAAATATTCGACAATTTTTTAATTTCCATATTGTTCCCAAAATAATATATACAAATTACAAAAAACATGAAAAACTTCAATACAATCAAATCTCTCAACACTACAAACTTCGAACTCCAAGAAAAGAATCGAGAGTATGATCGGTATGTGTAGAGAATTTCCGAAATCGTCCACAAAAAACACACAATCGATAAATCAATCTGCCACCACATGAATGTGCTTAAACACCATAAAAACACAGCTGTCAAATACCAACGTGAGTCCGAAGCCTCCCGCATAACGATCGAAAATGTGAACCTGTTCCAAAGAATTATGGCAGTCAACAAAAAGAAGAAGAATTATATCCATATTCACACTGATAGCGATTTTTGCCCTACTTCAGAAACTTATGACTTAAAACCTTATTTAAAAAGAAAGCGATAATTGGAAAAAATCAACTAAGAGAACTAAGCGATTGCGGCGAGATTAGCCGAGAGGTACTCAGGACATAATCCCGCCATTCCGTTACCGAATAAAAAGCGTGGTACGATGAAGAAATCACGCTCGATCGATGTCTGCTTAAGGCATGGCTTGTCCAAAGTTAGAGAAGCTAAAGCGGACAGCACGAAATCCAAGGCTAATCCTAGTAAAAACCATAGCCATTATGATATCAGCAAAGAACCTGAACGTGTTAATTGTCGTTATAACCATAGTCATGGTATTAGACATTCGAACAATACTGCACTAATGCTTTAACATAAAAAACTACCCTCATTGCTAATCCAATCGGGAGCCAAACATTCGAACTGATGGTCTTTTTAATAATTGTAAAATATTTCTTTCGAAGTATAATAAAAAAACTTATATCTGATTGTTTAATATATCATTCTAATAAAGATGAATGATAAAATAATAGAAAATTTAGTGGAAAATATATATGTTCTAAATTCTATTTTTCTCCCCTTTATTTAAATTTGGAGAATTAGGTTTTCATTCAATATTTGTTACATGTAATTTTCATACACATATAGCAATCAATAGATCCTCATAAATTGAGGAAAAAATGAAACATAAGGCTTATCCAGATAATATAGGACACTTTACTATTACTACCAAACTTCTGTTAAACATATTTATGAGTTATTAAAAAATAGTTAACTATAAATATATTTAGCACTGCTTAATATATACATAAAAATATTTAAATAATTCTCTGAAAACATACTAGAAAAATATATAATAAGACAGTATACCCTCCGAATAAATAATGTCAACAGAACTCTATGCTTCCATCAAGTAAATTGCGTTGGAGAGCAAGCGAAAGTTTCCTGAAATCTAAAAGGTATGCTTACTTTAAATTAATCTTTTTTTTTTTTTTAATTGATTTGAGTTTATTCATTCCTTTTTTTTAAAGAAAATTGATAATGTACTTTTAAATATTTTAAAGAAAATAACATTGCAAAGGCATGCAACTCCCTTTTAAAGAATCTAAAATAAAACTAAGACAGTATAACAAGCATCAAGGAACTCATAGTCAAGCTGAGTAAAGCAAAGCATAAAAGATTGTGCATTCTTGGACTTTGCCTCATTTAATCTATCATACTTTCAGGAAAATATGTACACAAAAACATATTGAGTTATATATATGTATATATTTCTATCTAAAAAATAATATAGATTGATTTTGATATCGCAAAACAACTTTTCGACATGGCAACCACACAATCCGCTATGATCCACGATATCTAATTGATAATAAAATTGATCCAGTGTTTATCTAAATTTGTCACCAAGGATCTCCTTAATATCGGTTCTTTTCCTAAACTATTTGTGTACTTCTATCCTCACATCGCCAGCAGCAACCCCATCATCTCCAGCACTTCATGGAACTGTCTCACTCATATGTTTCACATCTTCTTCTCAGCACCCGATCCTTCTGTCCCTTTCTCTTCGAATTGCTCCAACATCATCGATTCCATTTTGGAATTTTTGGACATCGGCAAAGAGTCAATCAAATCCAAATTGCTTTTCCAGGAACTCGCAAAAACGAACTGTCTAGACAACCAGCTCGCCAAAATTTCTTTGTTCGAGTTGCTCATATAGGTCCAG
>JAHDVE020000941.1:0-13966 GCA_022606495.2 Halesus radiatus
GCAGCGACATGTAACTACAGTAGTTGTACGTATTTAAATAAAAGTAAATCAATAACGTAATACAGATAAAGTTTGTGTTGTTAAGTATGTTTTTCTGTATCTGTTTGTACGTAATTAGATAGAGAATAGGAAGTAATGTACAACGCCCTTTAGGTGATTTTTCACAAAAACGGCGTAATACAAATCATCCAATTATTATTATAATTAACTCATTTTCGGATATTTCGCGACATACTGCCGCTCCCTTAAATGCCACAGCGATTCTGATCCTTAAATTTGGTTTTGGGTCACGATCACAGAAGACTTTTTCACCTTAATGAAGGAGCTCCTGTCCATCTCAATGCGAACCCCTACTTCTTGAGTTGGATCCCATTTGTCGTCAACCCAACACCCTAAGTACATATTTGTATTGGTTAACGCGTTCTGTTGGTTCGTTGCTAATTGGCAAATTCCCCAACGCTTCGTAAGTACAATTGATATCTTTACATAATATTAATGACTCTTAAACGATTAAATCGACAAATTCACATTATCTAAGATATCCATTGTACTTACGAAGCGTTGGGGAATTTTCCAATTAGCAACGAACCAACAGAACGCGTTAACACTTGAAATTAAGAGGAAGACTACTAGTAGGGGTCGGGGTAGGGGTAGCTGTAGGGGTAGTAGTGGTAGGGGTAGAGGTAGGGGAAGTGTAGGCAGTGTAGGGGTAGGGCAGTAGTAGGTAGTAGGTAGGGTAGGGTAGGGGCAGGGGCAGGGTAGGGGTAGTAGGTAGTGCAGTAGGGTAGTAGTGGGGCAGAGGCATGGGTAGTGGGGGTGGGGTGTGGGGTGGGGTAAGTAGTAGGTAGGGGTAGGGGTAGGGGTAGGGGTAGGGGTAGGGTAGGGGTGGGGGTAACTTAAAAAAGTCCGAGTAATACCGGGTACTTCAGCTTGTTAATTATAATTAAAAATCGAATGAAATACTACGATTTACACAACTTCCTAATGAATGTTTCTTTTTATTTGAATACACGGTAAAGAAAATTAATATTGGAAAATGTCTGGCTATTCAGATCTTTTAACTAAACATGTTTTTTCCATTTTAAGTAACGTTTAGAATCTGTATGATCTTTTTCACCACATTCTTACCACTTTTTCCAATATTAATCGACTTGCTTGTAATTGTAATTTTTTGCTTGTAAATGTTTTTTTACGAATTCATTATACATAAATCACGCTATCCATCCACGCTACACATTATTTTAAATAAGTATGATATACGCCATATTAAGGGGTGTATTAAATATATCTCAATATACTCTTTATTAACTATTCGTTGAACATCTTAAATCATTTGAATAACATGCCAATAAACCGGCGACCGTTTCACCACAAATAATATGGTCCCAAGTGGTTGTTGATCCGCTAGCTTGGCAGCATCGATATTTTCAAACCATTATTCCGTCTGCTGAAACGCCTATTATTTCTATGGAATCACAAACTTCAAACTCGCTCTCGCAAAACTACATTGTTAGCGGTGTAACCCATACCCGCCCCTAAATTGAAAGATGAATATGATGCGAGTAAGTACAAATATTCCGTGATATATTTTGAGGGTGTATTTTAAAATTACGGTAAACATGCAGAGGACACATACCGCGTAGTCTATTTGGTCGTGGATTATAAGAACGGCATTCTTCGTGAGTCGAAATCGCGATCTGAAGTCAACGTTATCCAATACCTCCAAAAATAGTGGTCTTTGCATTGCCGCCCTGTTATGTGCTTCTGCATCTTTAATTATAGCAAAATCGTTAACAAAATCCATAAAGAACTCAATAATCGGCAAATTCCACCAGCAGCTGTCAGAAATTTTTAATATTTTGACGATTGACGTCATCTTTAAATCTGATATATGGCCGCTATTTGTCGGTTAGAGCTCGAGTTATGTGATGCCGGACTAATTATGGCATATAACCTTATTGAGAGTTAGTGAAACGCAAATATATTTTTATTCTACAAATAGCGATTATTGATAACTTATTGAGATCTGGTGAAATATCCCCCAAGACTTTATAACAACCTTCCAATATTATTCTATAATAATAGCCGGTAGTTAGATAAGAAAATAAGTCCCCTGTCGAGTTGATGAAAGTCAAACCGTAATAAATTCAACAACACGGCCGTGACACGTTAAATATACCCATAACAATTTCAGAGTCACCGACAAATTATTCAACTTGAAGTTTGGGAAGGCTTTTCAAAATAATTGAATATGGGATATACCGTCACGTCGCTGCAATTAAACCATCGCTCTTCAAACTTTTGACAACTTCCATCATAGCGAGTAGCAGGGGTACTCAGCCTCTGAAAATTATATATATATTTATTTTAAATAAAATTGATAAACCGGTTTCGCTTAGCTCACACTTCGTCAGGGCAAATATAATAACTAAAGAATAATACAGAATTATCAATTAAATATAGTTACAGAATATAATAGAGACAATACAAAAGAGAGAGAAAAGAGAACAAAATTTTAGAGGGAGACAACATTAAAAAAAAGTTTTTTTTTGTAAGAGGGAGACAACATTAACATATATTAGTAATAATAATAACAGTGTAATAAGAACACAATGAAGTCATTAAAGAGAGATATTCTACAATATTTATTCAAGAAAGAGCAGTTATTAATGGAAAATAGAGTACTTGATTACATAATAACTTTTATTCTGCCATTTAGAATCAAATAATAATAAATAGTCAATTTTTCTGAGCGCTGTTTTGGTGATTAAAATCACTTTAAGGGCGCTTTAGATCCTGTTAAAGTTTGTAGCCCCTTTTAAATTAATATGTTTTTAGACTTTTCTTAAAGGTTTCTAACCTCAAACCAATGGAAGGTCATTCCAAGATTGTGGACCCAGTGCATTAAAAGCTTTGTCCCCAAATTCAGCAGCATTTATACGAGAGGATTCAACCGGTCTGTTCGACACATCAGACTTGACCGACCTGATCGTGAGTTGCCTCTGAGTAAGATTGTCCCAGAGATCAGTCAAGTTTGATGGTGCCAGCCCGTTCTGTGCCTTATATACCATGAGACAAATTTTAAATTGAACTCTTTATGTGCCTTGAAGCCATTGTAGCCAATCACGTAGAAGAGGTGTGATGTGATTGAAACGCTGCTTGAAATGGTTTTAACCGTATTAAGTGACCTGATCTGAATTGCCGGATATCTCCCAAACCTTCCACTTTCCCATCTCCACACCTTTCAGCCTCACAACATACATCAATTGGAGATGCTATTGTTCAAGTGGCTTCAGACAGTTGGGACTCTTGTGTGGTATTCACATTAAAAATATTTTTTTTCAGAAGGTAATTACCAATTTTATTTTATTTCCAATTAAACGAAACTACAGAAAAAGCTTCAATTTATTCAAAACATATTTTTGGGTTTTCACAATGTAAACAGATTTATAGAAAATATTAATCGAAATACTGATTTCACTGATAGCTTCGCCTACGCTGTGTAAATACGGCCGTTCTGAATGTTAAAGTCCATTAAAAAAACGACAAGTCCACCAGTCTGCAGAAGTGCTTACGAGACTATAGCAATATTGAATGTTTCAACAAACAATGTCTGTTTTGAAAATTGCTAACATTGCTAATGACATTTTTATTAATTCGAGAAGAAGAAATATTCAATTTTTATTGGGATAACTTGTTGAAGCCGTTATCCCGCAGAGGTAGGCAGAGAGGACGGACCGCCAAATAACTCGATCTTGGCATACACTTCTTGCTTCATTCACTTTCATACAACGTCTCATACATTCTCTTCTGTTATTCCGACTTCTGACATGGCCCGACTCAAGTATTTGATTCACTTGATCGTGCTATGTCTTCCTCGGACGTCCCCGGCTTCGTCTTCCATTCACATTCGTGTCATATATTCTCCTTACACTCCTCTCTTCCTTCATTCGCTCTACATGCCCAAACCATCTAAGCGTCCCTTTCTTAATCTTGTTCACTACGCTTACATCAGCCTTGCATTCTTTACGAATCTCAACATTTTTCACATGATCATAGATGGATTTACAACACATTCGTCTCAGAGATCTCATTTCTACAGCATTCAGCATACTTTCATCCATTTCTGCTATACATCAGGGTTGGTATCGGTAGTCCAAATTTTTGTTACCGCCAACCGTGTTCAGTCCTCCGTTAATAAAGTTTCCTGCATTTACCCTAATGAATTAATCTCTAATGAAGTATGATATAAAAAAATACACAACAAATTAATAAAAAGGTAACGGTCGCATCTGGGACTCGAACCCAGGACCCCTCGGTCTATCCAAGACAAGCGCTCCGATATCCAATTTATCCAATTTAGGAACTGTTAATATCTTCTTCAATTATTTTGGCTGCAATCTTTCTACATTACAATGAGGTTTATAAACTTCAAATAGTTATTCCAAAAAAATTGAATATCAATCCTAGACTTGTAGAAAAAGTCAGCAGATGTCCCGTGTAAATATAATCAGATAGGTAATCTAATGAAGATGAGCACGGTAAAAAACAGAAGTTATGGTTATAGGAACGGACCAAACTCACGATAATATCATCGCCAACGGGGCACAGTTCAAACTGGTTGAACAATTTTAATATTTTATGGTTGAATTCTCATGGCAAGATGGAGAAATTGACCGTAGAATACCATAAGTGCCCCATCGGATGTCAGTTGCGCAGTCGTCCTCTTTACAGCTCAGTGATAAGCAAAGCGGAGGTAAGTATCAAGACAGTTAGCAGTGTACAAATCAGTTTATCGCCCCACGCTTACTCTGATCACCAGATTTGGATGTTGAACAAGCGTTCACGTTCTAGGGTCCAAGCTGCCGATATGAGATTTTTGAACGAGTTGCAGAAATGGGATCGAATAAGAAGTTCGATGATCCGGGAAAAACAACTGCAACTCTTCATAGAAAAGTCGCAATTGAGGTGGCTTGGGCACGTGTTAAGAATTCCAGAAGGTCGAATTCAGCTGAAAATACCGAATGCTATTCCAGAGGGAAGAAGTCCATTGGGCCGCCACAGACACAGGTGGGAGAAGCAACTCCAGAGGCTGTGCGAGGAGAGGCTGAACCTATTATGGATGGATGTCTTTGACGTAACACAGGACAGGGAAGCCTGGAGGTACCTCTAGATTGCAAATAAATTCGGGTAGAATCTTGCAGTCAGTGTCTTTTCTGTTTCATACTCAATTTGAGATTTGTTATTATTATCTACAATGATTACAAAAAAGTATATGTATGATGATGTTTAGATAAATATTTTGCGTTAACTCCTGTTATTTCATTGGAAAAAATGTTATTGCAGCTTTAAACAACTCAAACGCAAAATTACCAATTTGCACATCTGACAATATTCGTTGAGGACACTCGATATAATAACTCTTTAAGTTAACGAAAGGTTCTTCTTCCCTGTCCATTGGGAGCAAGGAACGAGACACTTGAGAGCGTTTCCGCTCACGAAGCACCTAGAACTAGGGTTGCCAGACGATTGTTTGGACGTAGATTTTCAAACCTGCTCCTATTCAATTCATTGTAACATCAAGTTATGTTATATTTATTTACTGTTTTTTCTTGAAATTGACAGTTACATTATATTATTATGTACAAAAATGAATACAATTTTATATTAAGTAAGGAAAATTATATATTTAAAGCTTCTCAGTATGTTCACATTATCAAGACAATATAACTCATTTAAATAATTCAATATTCAGAATTTTAATTGTTTTCTAACAAAATCGGGTTTACCGATAATAAATCATTATTATTTTTAAAAACCCGTCCAAATTAGAATGGGGGGGGGGGGAGTAAATGAAATCATATAAATAAGTCGTCATAATGTGGATTAACCGGAGTTCGAAAATGGCCTTATACGCCCAAACAGCTGTCACAATAATAAAAAAAAAAACTAAAAATACTTGCAGAAATTAATAAAAAAAATATTAAATTTGATTTACATTATATTAAAAAAAAAATGGAGTTCTACGAATTAAACACAAAAACAATTAATAGTACTAAGTTATCGCTAAGAAATGTTAAGTTGCTGTTTTCAGCCGATGTTATTGGGATTACCTACCACATTAAATATCCAAATAACCACTTCATTTATGTATATATAATTTTTTTATTTTATTTGAATACCGCACAAGAGTCCAAACTGCTCCCAACCGTCTGGAACCGGTGACATTATGGCATTCCCAATTGGGGAATGTTGTGAGGCTGAAAGTATTTCGGAGGGGAAGGAGAAGTGGAGAGGAAGGTGGGGAATACCTGGCTATTCAGATCTGGTTTCAATTCTGAATGGTGGTCTTTCACCAGGGCGATACTGAGAGTATCTTCCACTCTGGAACGTGCGCAAATATAGTATATTTTATTTTTATGTGAATTAATTGTGAGACAACACAAATTAATTAAATAAAATTTACTTGGGCACGCCGGGATTTGAACCCGCGACCTTCGGATTCGTAGTCGAGAGCCTTGAGCCTTACCCCTCGACCATGAAGGCCATATTACAACCTAATTACTGGATAAATAAAATCTTCATATTTGTTTCAATTTTTACAATTGCGTGAAAGAAAGGCAACATACTATAGTGACTATTTCGTTAGTGAAGTTATTCTAATTAATAGACGTACCAACAGATGGCGCTGATTACTACTTTGTGATTTGTACCGAAAGGCATGGCCTTTTTCGACACTAACACAAACGCGTCTTTACTTGTACGTGCATTGAGCGCAATTATACATTTTTGTGTTGAATACAGGGAAATTTTGAATATGACGTGCGTCATTTTGCATAAAGATGATTTTTTTTATTAAAAAACCTTTGTAACTTTTTTCCACCAATTTATTTTCGACCGGACCAGTTTCACCCTATCACGGACATCGTCAGACTGGCACAATGAATACTAAATCTATGGTGTATAAAGCATCGCCTTGAGGTGATTTTACACAAAAACGGCGCTACATAAATCGTCCAAGTATTATTATTATTATTATTATCGGGAGTGAGTTTTCCTGTTTTCTAATACTGTGTTTGTTTATTACTTGAAATTTGTTTTATTGCTGACGGTACTATTTACTATTATGTTTTAAAAAAAACATCTACTTTCGGGTTGATTATTATCCTCTGGAAGACGGATTGCATTGTGTTTATTTACTGAATCTATGGTTTTTTAAAAATTATATAATGGCATTCGTGTTAGCTTTTATTTGAACAGATGGTTCTTTCTAGTTTAGTTATTTCCATGTGATTTCCGTCTTGTTTGTTAAGATGAATTTTATAGCAGTTTTTTTTTTTTTTATAAAATAAATCATTTTAATATGGAATTCCACTATGAATTGACAGTTTCAAAATTGGAAATCATTTTGCATACTTAATTCCTCCGTATTTCTGAAGGTGTAGATTGATTTCTTGCAAAATTTTTAAAATATTTAATATTATTTATGTGTTTTATGTGAGTGAAGCAGGGTAGGCCGTGCTTATGCGCCTATATGACGCACGCCTCTGAGAGAATGCACGCCTCTGAGATTGACGGGTGTCGTGATAGTGGTCTTGATAAGTAGTAGTGACGATGTTTTTGTTTTTGAAATATTGCTTAGTGTTTTATACCTTATCTTAAAATGTAAAAAGTTTATAGAAATCTGAAAAAAATAATTCTGACCGCGACTGTACTTGTAGGCAAGTTTACGTAGCCTACAAGTACAGTCCCGGTCAAATAAAGTTATCAAAGTTAATATAACGTTATTTCTAATTTCATTTACAATTTTGTTGAGATTTTTGTTAGGTTAGGGAAAGTGGTGTTAAATAGAAACGTACATGTAAATGAAATCCACATTTATTGACCATTCTCGTTGACCATCGTTTGACAAGCCTATGACAGGCAGAGGTTATATATCAGAGACACTCTTATAGAAGTAGTCATAGGGTTATTATAAAACATAATGCCAACAGGGTGTTTATTGTTGTTGGCATTATTCGATGTTTTATTTTGGCAACCCTGCACAGCAGACGTACAGAGACGTAGCCTACTTGCCGAAAGTAAACTTTGGCAGATAAGGGAAGGGGGGTGTTATGCGAAGTTGTGGGTGGTGTAGGGTGGTGTAGGAGAGGGGGGGGTGCTACATCCCAACCCTGACAAAGTACCAGCTTTCTTTCAACTGCCACCGAGGGGTGCCCGCACTATTTATATGGTTAAACGTTTTGTTATTTATATATTTTACATGGTTAGGGCATGAAGAGCAGATGAACTGTGGAAGAAGTAGGGGATGCCCAAGGAAGACAAGGCACGATTAAGGCCCCGCATTAATCTCTGAGAATTTAGATTTAGGCAAGAGGTCTGTCTAGCATCGGTTCTGAATCCCGACTGACGGCTGTTGAAAGGCAGATATGATCATTCGAAAGATAGAAAGAGCGCGCCAATATGAAGAGCGTTTAGAATAAATGGGCTAACTAACTAACCAACCATCACGCCGTTTCCCCGCAGGGGTAGGCAGAGAGGACGGACCGCCAAACAACTCGATCTTGGCATACACTTCTTGCTTCATTCACTTTCATACAACGCGCCTCATACATTCTCTTCTGTTATTCCGACTTCTGACATTGCCTGACTCGAGTATTTGATTCACTTGATCGTGCCATGTCTTCCTCGGGCGTCCCCGGCTTCTTCTTCCATTCACATTCGCTTCATATATTCTTCTTACACTCCTTTATTCGTTCATTCGCTCTACATGGCCAAACCATCTTAGCGTCCCATTCTTAATCTTACTCATCACGTTTACATCAGCCTTGCATTCTTTACGAATCTTAATATTTTTCACAACACTACTTTCATCCTTCCTCTGCCAGTTCCATGCCTCACTGCCATACATCAAGGTTGGTTGATACCAGTCCATAATGGAGTGCTGATGCACTCCATTGTGGACTGCTAGCTTCGCTTCTTTGGACAAATTTTTGTTAATATTAAATAAATGGGTGTAAGTGACAATTCTAAAAATATTAATATAACACGACATATTTAAGATAGATCAAAATTCTTAAGACGAATGTCTTAAGTAGCATATACAAAAACACTGTAATTTTTTTTAAACCTATAGCATGTTAAATAACAGAACAAACCCGTTTTTTTAATTTTCGGAGTATACGTTTTTTTTTCTATCGAGGGAATTTCATATAATTACATTTTCAGCCCGTTGACTGATTAGAGATTATCTTCATAAATAAAAAAATATATTTTTAAGTACACAAAACCTCCAGTTTTTAAGGGATATTTGTAATATACTCGTATACATAGAAATTCTGTTTTGCAGTGCCTTAAGTGAATCAAATACTTCAGTCGGGTCAGTGGCTGAGTTGGAATCGCGTCTGCATCCCACTCAGACGTCGTGAATTCAATTCCTCGGTTGGTTAAGTCCTCCATCTAGAAACAAGTAACATATTCCGCTTAGTGTGATGGTAGTAAGAGATTTTCAAATATTATTCGTATTTGTAGCCGGGGAATGTTTGTATTTCTTTTGCCTGACGTCCAGGAAACCTTTTTGAACTGAAAGCGATAGACTGCTTCTATCACGACTCTCCCCTGAAGAGTCGTAGGGAACTCAGTGGCAGACCTCGGACGTGAAAAACAAGGACCTTCTTGTAGACTCAACTATTAAATTGCCAGAGTTCTCTCTCAGCTTTGCATTATATGCATGTACAGCGTAGCGTAGTCGCCGGTATCCGTGGTTGAGTTTTTTTTATGAATACCGCACAAAAGTCCCAACTGCTCCCGACCGTCTGGAGCCGGTGAGACTATGGCATCCCCAATTGGAGAATGTTGTGAGGCTGAAAGTATTGGGAGGGGAAGGAGAGGTAAAGATTTCGATTACGAATCCGAAGGTCGCGGGTTTAAATCCCGGCGTGCGCAAGTAAATTATATTTAATTTGTGCTGTTTCACAATTAATTAATTAAAAATTACATATAGTATATTTGCGCACGTTCCAGAGTGGTAGATACTTTCAGTATCGCCCTAGTGGAAGACCACCATTCAGAATCGAAACGTTGCCTGAAATGGCTTTAGCCTTGTTTGGTGACCAGATCTGTACTGTCAGATACTTCCCTACCTTTCTTTTCTCCATATCCTTCCTCTCCCCATTTCCTTCACCTTCACAACATACCCCGATTATGGATGCTATCATCTCACTCTGCTCCAGCCGATTGGGAGCATGACTCGATACTTACGTAAAAAAAGCTTTTTATGTATTTGAACAAAAAAGGAGAAAAATCGTATGAGGCGCTGAGAACCAGGCAGGCTTAAGCGCCATTTGACTCAAATTTTATCTTCGCAAGTTTTATAGACGACTGTGTTCGTGCCGCACAGACTCAACAGTCAATATTGCAGCGACTAGTTCAGAAAATATCATGTTAATTTTAATTTTCATCGACGAAATCTGTAATAAAGTACGTGCCATGTGAACTCAACGGTCTAATCAATAATCAATACAAGTTTATTATTTAGATTTGTCGCTTAAGAGGAACGACTGCGCTGCCTGTTTCATAAATAGCTTAATTTTGGATTTGAGGCCAAAATATCCATCCAAACTGAATGATATATTTTTTTAATTAAACGTTTAGTAAATATCTAGTACAGATGAGAAGTATTTTTTTTTTTTTTAAATTGTCGTATTTGGTATGTAAATATGATGTAAATAAAAAATAGAAAACAAAAAAATTAAAAAAAAACTTTTTCCTTGTCGATATTTTAAATTATGTACCTCAAATTTATATTTTTAATTTAATTTAAAGTCCACCATAATGCTTATTTCAATTATTTTATATTTTCAAAACTTTAATTCAAATCACTGTTAGCCCCGAAATAATTGTTAAAGGTGCCTCTAAAAACGCGATAAATTAATTCCTTTAATGGCCTATATTTCATAATGTAAAACGAAAATAATTAAATTACTTCTAATCAGTACTAGATATTTATTATACTTTTTGTGAAGTATTTATTGAGTATTTTAGCCTCAACTCCAAAATTAAGTTTTGTATGAAACAGGTCGCGCAGCCGTTCCTCTTAAGTTTGTTTGCAACAGTCAAATCAAAGTGGATTGTTGAAATGAAAGGATTAATGAAATTCTCAAAAACTTTAAAATCATTTTTCTCATAACCACTCAAAAGGCGTATAAGCCTCTCTCCGGTTCTCAGCGCCTCATATGTAGTTCACTTAATATTTATTTTTTTATTTGTCGATTTCTATAATTTATTAAGACTATATTTAACAGAAAATTTATTAAAATGTATGAAGCAACCAATTCGTACAACTCGGGCCGCTAGATGGCGCCAGTGTAGGATGATGCCATCAAACGCCGAGAGTTGGATGTATTATCATTTAAGAGTATTTGATAATACGAGGTCTAAGGAGTTTTGTTTAAATATCGTATTTTTGCAAATTGTCCTTCGTACGTGTGTACGTCAGTCTGAGGCTTACGGAGTCTGTAGAACACATACGAGTAAGAAGATGTAATGTACAAGATAAAGGGAGATACCGAGAGAGAAATGCGAAGAAATTTCTCCTATCAGTATTGAAGATAAGTAGGGAGATGGCGCCGGTTATTGACGTGAATGATTTTAAAAATGTATTTAAAAAACGTATTTAATTTTTTTTTGAATTACAAGAGACAGAGCGGCGAAAAAAGTCAAATTTTTCTCATAGTTCGTTTTAAAGAAACAAGGCCGACGGCCTCCGTGGTTGTGTGGTTACGATCTTTGGCTAAGAATCCGGATATTAAGGGTTTAAATTCCGGCGTCTGTCAGAAAATTTTGATTTGTGTTTTTTCTCAATCATTTAATTTAAAATATTATACAGTATATTTGCGGCACGTTCCAAACTCGTAGATACTTCAGTGTTGCCCTTGTGAAAGACCACGTTTAGAATTTAGAATTGTTGTTTGAAATGACTTTAGCCGTGTTTGGTGACCAGATTTGAATAGCCAGGTACCCCCCCAACTTCTTCTTCCCCATCTATTTCCCTTCCAGACCGTTTTTAGCCTCACAACGTACCTCAATTGGAGATACCATAGTCTCAAGTCAAGGCAGAACAATATAACTCGATTATATATACTGTTTTTCTAAATTTCAAATTTTAATTTAACGTTTAACTTATTTACGAGTTTTGAAAATTACATTTCAGGAAAACAAAACAATGCCTTCCAGGCAAGGCGTTAATTTTTTAAATGTATAAAATTGTCTTCAAACATGATGTACAATAATCTCCTTCCACTTGGACCATCATTCTTTTTAACCTTACCTTCATTTTCGTACGAGTCATCTTATCTAGGTGTTGTTATTTAAATCATTTTGAGCGACTGCTACGCCTGCAATTTTTGTCTACTAATAAATGTCAGATTGTACACATTTGTTATTTCGAAACATCTTCAATTTCGTACTCTCTTCTGTTATTTTCTTTTCCTTATTTTTGCTTTCCTTTGTATTAATCAACTGCTTTGTAGCTCTTTTCTGTACAATTTATCTTATCTGGGTTTTTATATTTAGGTTGTTTACCTGTGAATATTCTGTAAATATTGAATAATATTAGTTTTTCGCCTAGCCCATTACTGCGACCTCCACCCCGAACCGCTCCCTAATGAGCCAAGGTCTTGGGGCTTCGATAGGAACTACATACCTTACGACTAACTTTCCTCCATACAAAGTGTCTTTATATTTCCCTTTAAACCGCCAGTGGCGTGCATTAAAGAGTGACGGATATCTATATGCATACAAATTATTGAAATAACTAACTACCAGGCGAACGGTTATGTCGGCAATATTGAATTGCGCTTGGCAAACCACCCAATTATTGCTGCTGCATGTGTAGGTAGGGTTATTAGTCAGTGGCATCCAAAAAGCGGATCCAGCATTGTAAGAAAAAAATACACAAAATATAAAAAGGTAAAAAATAAATCAATATAGTATGTAGTGTATAATGTATTATTTTATGTGACTCCTCACAAGAGCGCCCCTCTCTGTATGAAGTATATACACGGGAACTATATCGCCACCCAGTGGGGCAACGTTGTGAGGCGGGTTAAGGAGGGGGTTGTAGGAAGGGATTTAACAATCCGGGCTTTAAAGAGGCCCCGATTAAATGTAGGGGAAAAAATGCCGGTAGCTTGTTCCACATACGAGCCGACTTACACAAGAACGATTCCTCGAAACGACCTGCTCTCATCAAGTAAACTGTGAATAGGTATTCCGCTCGTATGTCTGCGTGCGTTGCTAACTGGCCGAGTAGTGAGGTAGCGAGCTACAGTAGTGCGGGGTTTCGCTCGCCGTGACACGAGGCGCGGTCATCAGTAGTAACCGGCGGTCTGCCGGCAGAAATGGACGTGTTATGCGTTTTATGAGCGGCCGATATGTTTTTCTCGTTTTCAGCACTTATTTACAATATTTTACATGTCCATATGTACCTACTCTCATTATAATGATTTACATAAGTAATAAATGAAAACTATAGATACATTTTACCCAACTTACGAACGATTTTTTTAGCACCGTATGAGAAAGGTTAACATTGGGTATTTTTTTAAAATACTCTATTATTATTATTACATAATTTGTTTTTATTGGCGACCACTTAAATAAACATGTAAAAATATAACACACGGTGAAAGTTACAAATGTTTGCAGAATAACTGTTTAATAGAAAATGGTATAGTAATTACTATATTTTTTAAACTATTTGCTCTTTCAGTATATTTTCTTAGTCCTCCTCACTAGGGCTCTGTACTGAGGTGGACTAGAGTTTGATGTCATCTAATTAGATGCGTCTTCTATGTTGTTTTTTAATGTTGTTTCATTGACCTCTTTCAGCCAGTCCGTAAATCTTAACGTGCACTCATTAAACTTTTCTATCATATCTGTATATAATAGTTAAATAAATACTGGT
>JAHDVE020000942.1:0-62828 GCA_022606495.2 Halesus radiatus
AAAGATCTCTTATCATGATAAAGCGCTATTTATCCACTAGTATATTATGTAGTTCATTGTTTATTCCTCTATAACATAGGTTCTCAACCTTATTTTGCCCACTGCCCCCTTTTTGAGAATATTTTTTTTTCTAGAGCCCCCCCCATTTTTTTACTTACCATCTGTCGCGAATCAACAAACAGCTATTGCCACGATTATATTTAAACGTGTAATTACACTGTAATATTATATAGTCGTAAGATAGGATATGAATCCTATCCTATTTCTGAGTTTAAAGAAGAATGTTTCAATGAGAACAATATAATAGCTTAATTGCTACAAACATATTTTTTTGCTATTTTTTTTATTAACGGGCTCCTATTAACTTCACCTGTAATTATATATGAGACATTTCACGTGAAATCGGAAGTTATAAATTTTTTTTTCTTAAAATCAAAAAATTAATTTTTTCATATCATCCAATTTAATGTAGATCTGAATTTAATGGAATCTTTAAGTTCTATTGTCATCCACTTCCAGAACTACCAAAATATGTGAATTTTCGCACACGTGATAAAAATGATTACAATACATTCAATAACAAAAATTAACCAATATTAAAGTTTACTTTGCTTTACTGGTACGTGATTAGTGTGTTTTTTTTGTTGTCTTTTTTAGACAATATTTTTATTTCGCGCCCACGCCCTCACTGTGCCATCTCAACGCTCCCTAATTTTCTCTGGATCTTTTACTGCCCCCTTGAAAGTCTCAAACGCCCACAAGGGGGCGTTATCGCCCTCGTTGAGAACCTATGCTCTATATCAATCTATTCTCCAAGTAAATCATTATTTACATATATTGGATCACATATTACAGAATCATTAAGCATTTTTTACGCACTTTGATTTTCACGAATTTAATCCCTCCAAATTTTGTGCCGTATTTATGCCACAAAATTAGTGCGAACATATTTATACCGCCATATTTACGGCACCATTTTTCTGCCACTAATTCGTGCTACCAATTTCAAGCTGCCAATTTTCTACAACCAGAAATGTGCGTAATGTGGTGAAGGTTTTTCTTTAATTCAAGTTTATTTCGACGTCAGGGATTCATCTCATTTTATATCTTTCTAATATTTCATATCTGTGTAGGTTTCATCGCCAAGGTCAAGGAAGGCGCTGAAAACGTCCAGACCAAACTGCAGGCCAAGGCTGAGATCATTGGCTTGAAGGGACCGCACTCCGACTCGGGCAGACGTGAGTTGATTTAATTTTAAAACACTTGCTTTTATTTAATACGTTACTATGTATGTGATACTGATGTTTCTATTGGAAAGTTTCACGAAATGATTTGAAATGATGACCTCTTTTTCAGTCCTCAACACACCATGGAAGATATATGTATCTGTATGTTTTTATTTAAGAATAACTTATGAGATTATGTTATTAATCATCCGTTTCTGAAACACTGGTGTATACTGGAATGAGTCTTGAAAGGTGCTTAATGCTTCCTTGTCCCTGCTGTCAACTGATTTGACATGTATCTAATTATGTAAATATCTCTGTAAATATATTAAACACGTATTTATTACTTTAGGTGTTCATCAGCAGTACATTTATGTATTGGATAAAATAATTAAAATATGTAAGTATTTATTGAACTTAACAGAAAAAATTTTTTTTGTCAAAAAGTTGAAAAAAAAAAAGTTAATAAATATACGTATGTCTGCGCGCGTTGATGACTTGCCAAGCGGTGCGGTAGTAAGTAAGAGAGGTACAGGGTTTCGGTCACCGTGCCACGATGCGTGGTCGTCAGTAGTAGCCAGCTGTCTGACGTCTGTAATGGATGTATCATGCATTTTATTCGTGTCCGATGTTTTTTTCCTCGTTTTCAGCACTTGTACACAACATTTTACTTATGAACTGTAACTATTAATTTTTATCCAAATTTACCCTGTACACTGAGCGTACAGCACAGAAGCTCGAGGGATTTTCTAGCACCGTAAGGGAAGGGTTAATAAAACGACGATTACACAATTCCGATTTCTAAATTGTACTATGATATTTTTTCAAAGAAAACGACAATTTTTTTACGAAAATTTAACATGAACGCTTCTTTAATTTACCTCGAAGGGTTTGTTTTACTACGTTTTTCTAATTGTTTTAGGAAAAAAATGAACATGTAATCGCAATGATCACAGTAGTGGTTTTGTTGTTTTTATTTGGCCCGCTCAGTAATTGTATATTGTACATATAAATATTATAATGCAATATTTGAATTGCAGATTAATAATCGTTACGCAAATAGATTAAGTTGAATTTAATTTCCCCAGGCCAACATACCGCAATGTATTTATCTACAATTACATCAGTAAATTATACTTTTAAATTCTTAACAGATAGCAAATGATTTTATTCTTTGGAATGGTTCTTGACCGAAGAGTAAAAGTGAAACATTCTATTAAGCCCCATTCACAAGAGGAGATTTTGTAACGCAATGCCACTTTCGCTATCCTCATTTTGCAGGAATAGTTTTTAAGGTAATGAATACGCATTCGAAGCAGCCAAAACCACATGAACCAGGAAATGAACGGAAGACTTAGTTATAAAACGAGACCCTTCTCGAGAAGGACCAAATCTAATATCTGTATAAGCCACGTAATTAGTGTTGAGGCGACCAATATAAACTTAGGATTGTGTGTACTGGTGCATATATATACACTTCCGACTGTGATGACTTTATCAAATGTCACTGAGAAGCAGCCTTTCAACTCGCTTATGTCTATTTATTGTTTTTTTTATCAAAAAGTGAGACAGTAAGTGTATACATGGATCGAATTTGAATGTGTATTTAAAAAGTTTTACAGGGTGCTCTTTTTATTATATTACTTTATTGATATGGAGGCGGTTTGCATAGCTCCCGTGAGCACTCACTCATTGTGCTATCTCCCATTTACCTTATTCCTTTGATAGTACCCGGTTCCTTTGATGTTGTTCACCATGGTTGTTATTGGATATTCGGCTATGTCTCTTGGTTCCACAATATGTCTTCCCAGGTAGCCCAGCATTCTTTTTATCAAGGCGGGATATTAGCACCATAGGTTAATTGGAGTCTCTTCATCCTCTTTACAATTCCTGCATCTATTCGTGTTTTCTACTCCCAACAGCTGCGCGTGTCTCCTGAGGTGGCAGTGTCCCGTTAGTAGTCCTACCAGTTCCCTCAGTGAGTTTTTGTCCATATTGAGTAGTTGTCTGGTTCGTCTGGGGTTAGGTCCGTTTATGAGTACTTTGGATTACCTCATTCCAGGTGCCCTCTACCATACCTTTCACTATGTAGTTTGGTGTGGCAAACTGTCACTCCTACGGCAGGCTCGGATCCCTCAGGCGGTGCTTTTGTCCCTTTTCTTGCTAGTCCGTCAGCCCGCTCGTTGCCTTCGATACCGTTATGCCCTGAGCATTACCCAGATTATTTTATTGATTGTTGCCAGTTCTTCAAGAATAGTTCAGCATTCTATCACCAGTCTGGAGTCGCATCGGTTATTTTCCAGTGCCGTTAAAACTTTTTTCATTTTTACTGGAATGTTCTTTTCTGACACCGAATAACAAGTTTGAACCGTGCCGTATGCAAGCAATGCATCTGTTTGAGCACTGCATCAAATCTCTGCGATACCTGTATATGTATCTATACCCCAGAGGTCGATGATCCTATGTCCAAAAATATCGAAATGAATTAAATACCCCATTTTGTTTGGAATTTCACTATCTATCTCCGGGTAAACAGCCCTCTTTCCTAAGAGGCTTATCGCGGAAATCACTTTGAAAAAATGAGTCCTATGTCACAATTCATTTAGAGGTAAACCAATTTTGAGAACTGTTCTCCAGAAAGAATCTCGTAAAATAGGTAAAATGGATGTAGGACCATTGACCCCTCGGGTACAAATATTATGTAGGTGCACTCCAGTCAGATTCCATACACAATCTGGTGGCAAAAGTTGCATTGCTCTAAATAGACTCTTTTTGCGAACGAAGCTTAAAATGCATCCATGAATACACACTTGCGCAGGATGGCCAAAAGTTACTTTCCCTAGGTGACGCAATGAGGAACTACACTCAACTTTTGTTTGTTAATTACAGTCAGCTGGTATTCATTTTTAAACAACTCTCTTAGGCGCATTGAAAAATATAAATACAGTAGACGCTCTTTTAACCGGTATTAACGGGACCGACCCAGGGACCGGATAACGAAAAGGCCGGTTAAAGAGAAGGTAGTGAAAAACACATTTAAAAAAACACATTTAAAAAACACATTTAAAAAAACACATTTAACAAAACACTATTTTTTCAAAACACTAAGAAAACAGAACTTATGTTTTTGTTTGTTCATCATTTTCCGAGGAAATGTCCTCCAAACTTGATTCAACAACTTTTTCAGTGCCAGGCCATGCTTTCCTCCACAATTTGACAAATGTAGATTTTAGTATTTCATCAAATGATGCTCATAAAGAGGCCGGTTAAAGCGGCGGAACGGTTAAAGCGGCGCCGATTAACCATTTGAGGCACAAGATTTGAAACAAAAAAATGCTTGTGTTGCACAGAATTTCGAAAACTTCGAAAAGTACGTATGTACCATCTATTGGCCGATATAGTAAGCCGTTGGAGCGGGCGGGACATAATTTAAACTGCTGTGTTTCAAGTGGTTTTAATTTTTTGAAGTGGTATAAATTATATCCCACCATGCAGCAAAAGATAAAAAAGGTGGGTTATTTTTGATACCACTATGCTTCAAGGGGTTTAGAGAGCGTCTACTGTATGTATGTATTTTTTTTTTTAATTTTGCTAGTACGTATAAATTTATATGGAATAAAGGATTCATTAACATTGCACATTAATTTAAAATTAAAATAAACTCTTTTTTTTTGGTTTCGTACTTTTATTTCTATGTTAATTTAACAGAAGTTATTTAAAACAATACGATAAATAACATCTGCACTGTTATTATTAAAATATAGGTGGGTTTGGGTGCACTTTGAGCGTTGAATTTTTATATGCTCTCTGATTTTTTGTAATCAAACTGAGCAAATTAAAATTTCACTCAAATCCTTGCTTTCACCAACCCAGCTAAATATTTGGTGTTTTCTATGAAAGCCAATTACAATGAATATATATTAAGAAAACAATTAAAAAATCCCCTAAATGTTAAAAAAAATATATATATATATCACCACTATAGTGCAAAAACTGTATTACTAACAAATGGACATATTTATGCAGAAAGCATCCAACCCAAAAAAAATTAATCTTAGAAAAGGGCATTCGAAAATTTGACATTACAAATGCGTATTATGGTATTTGTCGAGTGAAAGCGAAATTACCAAAATCTATTGTATTTCGAGCTTGGATGTTTTTAGCATATAAAAATCTCATGTTTATCTGTAGGAAAACATGAAATAGTCGATTTTGGCAGTTTGTGGGTTGGACGTTTTTTATAAAAATGTCTTTGGTCAATTAAAAACAATATATATTTTTTGATATAAAACCAAAATTCTTAACTTTAGTCAGCTGATATCAATTAGACATTTTTAGCAGACCTGCGGAATGTCCTCTGGAACTCAATTATACAAAAAATCCTTTTTTTTTTTTTTGCATTTACATATTCAGTTTTTTCAGTATGATGACAATATATTTTATAATCAAATGAAACACTCAAACTTTATTTAAACCGCATTTATTTTATACGCCTACCGGTTTCGTAACAACTGTTCCATCCTTAGGGCAAGGTGCCCAAGAATGGAACGGTTGTTCCGAAACCGGTAGGCGTAT
This sequence comes from Halesus radiatus, assembly GCA_022606495.2. Taxonomy (NCBI): domain Eukaryota; kingdom Metazoa; phylum Arthropoda; class Insecta; order Trichoptera; family Limnephilidae; genus Halesus; species Halesus radiatus. Next base: position 5,802 of record JAHDVE020000942.1, read on the forward strand.
TTTTTTTTTTTATATGAATACCTCACAAGAGTCCCAACTGCTCCCAACCGTCTGGAGCCAGTGAGACTGTGGCATTCCCAATTGGGGAATGTTGTGAGGCTGAAGGTATTGAGGAGGGGAAGAGGAAGGTGGGGAATATCTGGCTATTCAGATCTGGTCACCAAACACGGCTAAAAGCCATTTCAAGCAATGTTTCAATTCTGAATGGTGGTCATTCACCAGGGCGATACTGAGAGTATCTTCCACTCTGGAACGTGCGCAAATATACTATATGTTATTTTTAAATGAATTAATTGTGAAACAAGACAAATCAATTAAATAAAAATTACTTGCGCACGCCGGGATTTGAACCCGCGACCTTCGGATTCGTATTCGAGAGCCTTACCTCTCGACCATGGAGGCCGTCAAATAAATGTGTTTTAAACAAAGTTTAAGTGTATCATTTGATTATAATGGATAACCACAAAGTGATAGCTTCATACAATAGCATATATTTTATTATTTATTACCTGCTAAAAATAACATTACACAGAATAGTTATAAAATTATATAAATATTTATGTAATTGTATGAAAGAGCCACAGCAATTTCATTTTATTTAACATTTTGTCAAAAAATAAATCTTTTAAGCCTCGGTCACACGGAGCAATTTCGACTTTGCTATTTGAATAGTATCGAAATCGCTTTGTGTGACACGGTGTATGATGCAAGTTCTACTACTACTCGCGTTTAGAAGAATTGACGATCGCTCGCTGCCGCAACATAGAACCGTTGAAATCGCTCCGTGTGACTGCGGCTGTAACACCTAAAACATTTTGATTACTTAAAGCCATTTTTACTCTAATGAAGTTATATTTGGCTAAGTGATGTCGGTCTACTATTTACAAGAAATAGTAAGTCAACAAAAACGTTTATTTACTATTTATCATTTTGTATATTTTCCATTGAACACATTTTCATCTTCACAATAAATCTAAATATTTAGTTTGTCGAAAATCAGGATTTCGACATCTAAAATTAAGTTACTAGTCAATACTTATTTACAAAACTTCACACAATTGCATAAAATCGCTATAAAAGCACACATACGTATTACATTCAATTTCATAATTATCCTTCTTCTCACATGTCTTCCATGAAAATGAAACAGACAGAAAATAACAAAGTCTCGAATGTTTCCAATCAAATACCCATAGAAATTGAAGAACGAACGTTCTTTCTGAATCGTGACAATTTTTATTGAAATAAAAGAGTTAAATTTTGAATGGTCACTTTTGGCACCGCTATAAAACACACATACATATATCACATTTCATATTAAATTTTACAATTCTTTATCTAAGGCGCTGCTCCCAAACCTCCCCATTCATTGAAGCCATAACCGTGGTTCGGTCTGAAGTACGCCAGGTTGAACGTGGTCGGTTCCCCGTAGTCACGTGTCTGCCTCACGATAGACTGATAGTCAAATCTGTGAGCTTCAACTGGATGGCGGTAGTAGCGGAGCCACGCGGTTGGTCCGTTGCTATCGGCGTCGCTGATTGGCTGGCGGTTCCTCGGTCTGTTTGGTCCTTCGAATCGAAAGTCTCGATTTTGGTAGTTTGATTTTTGACGTCTGCTGCTTTCGAGGTGATTCTGATTTTGACGTCTGTCATTGGGAAGATCGCGCGCTTTTCTGCGTGTCCGTCGGTCGACCTACAATGAAGAAATTTTTTTTTATTAATATATTCAATTTGAACACTTGAAAGTACTTTAGTTTGATAATGAAATCATCATACAGTCTGGCATTTAATAGTAGACAAAAATTAAGGGTGCTGCGATCGTTTAAACGGTTTTAAATGACAACTCATAGGAAATTGAAAGTAAGTTCAAAAAGCACAATTGTCCATGTGGATATTTTTTACTGTCTTCAGATATAAATGTTTTTTTCCGAAAGGAGATGATTTTACATATAATCTGAGACAATCTCATATTAAAACTTTTGTATTATTTAACAATTCACAAGGAAGATAATTCAATGGAAAATCTTTTTATTTTATTTCTCTAATGTACGTATTAAAATACGAGTACACATTTATTAGATGTTTAATCAAAATCTAATTCACACATCAAAATTATTAATTAAAAAAATGTGAATATAATCGAGTTGCTAAAAAAATATTTGTTGGTTGGGAACTGCCTCGAACGCTAGGAGAGTGGTCTGTGGATAGGGCTACAGAATAATTGTTGGATTGGAGCGGAAATGTGAATATCTGGTCCCCGAGCACAAGCAGTTTTATCGATAATGTCGGTAACGTGTCATCATTCCCGAGCACGACTGCAAATCGCTAATGAACCAAAAAACAATTCACGTCGACTAAATTTAGTCGATGCAAACTATTTGTTCGTTGACGATCTGCAGCCGTGCTCGGGAACAATTACAAGTTACGGAGATTATCAGTTTTCTATGTATATAAGTTTATATCACTTGATTAAAAAATTATTTAATTTTTAATTATTAATTATTTTTATTGAGACTTAAAAACCTCGTTTTAATATTTAATCATCGAAGAAAATAATATTAACATAACCCAAATGTAACATGAAACCGGAAAAAAAAGGACAGAAAATAAAAAGATTTCAGTCGCATCTGGGACTCGAACCTAGGTCCTCTGCCTATCCGAGGCAACGCTCAACCGACTTAGCTAATGAGACCAGTTCAATTTATGTCATCTTCATCGATATCATATCTCAAATTCAAGATTTGTGAATATTATTTTGGGTTGCAATTTTGTTCCGTAAGAACTTTGTAATCATTATAAAGATAGCTGCCAATAATATGAGATTAAAAATGGAAAATCAAAAATTATTTGTCTGTATAATATATTTTCCTTTATAATTCCGACAGAGCATGTTTATAGTGCATTCAATCTTAATACATTTTTTTATTGAAAAATAAAGTAGTGCGTAAACTAATAAAATTATCATTTTTCCATTTCCGCACTAAATGCCGAAACGGAAAATAAACTATAAAATATGCAGATCTTCTCTACTGACTGGTTTTAGTCGACCTTGGCTGGCTATTATATCTGCTAACATCAACTAAATGGTTTATACATCAATGAAAATAACGTGTTTTTTACCATAAGATCTAAATAATTCAATCATTGTAGAAAATAATATTAACATAACCCAAATGAAACATGAAAATGGAAAAAAACGACGGAATATAAAAAGATTTCAGTCGCATCTTGGACTCGAACCCAGGACCTCTGCCTTTCCGGGGCAACAGCTTAACCAACTTAGCTAATGAGACCAGTTCAATTTATGTCATCTTCATCGATATCATATCTCAAATTCAAGATTTGAAAATATTATATAACGGTACCCATTTTTAATCCCATATTATTAAGTTAAACGGTTAAGTGGTTGCCTCGGATAGGCAGAGGACCTGGTTTCGAGTCCCAGATGCGACTGAAATCTTTTTATTTTCTGTCGTTTTTTCCGTTTTCATATTTCATTCGGGTTATGTTAATATTATTTTCTACAATGATTAAATATTAAAATGAGGTTTTTTAAATCTCAATAAAATAATTCATTTGTTATTATATTTCACTTTTTTTTTTTTAAATTTAAATCCTGCTAAAATACTACTGTAGTTTGTCAGCACGTGCATATTGCCAAAATGTTTTCAAACGGTATGTAATAAAACTTGGATGACTCGTATAGCGCCGTTTTTTGTGAAAAATCACCTCAAGGGCGCTGTACGAATACTACTTGCTAGAGTTTATCTTATTATGTACAAACAGATACAGAAACATACTTACCGGGTAAGTCACTCCAGATTAAAATGTTAAATTGCAAAGCTATCGCTTTAGAAGATATGATTTTGCACGCGCGGGATACAATATTAGAAAACACTGCACATTGGATGATATTGCAGTTACTGTTTAAATCCTATTTGTCATTGATATTATATTTATTAGAAGGTTATTGACAAAAGAAGATTAGGTATTTATTTGAAAAATTATTTTATTTGGGATTTTCGATAATTATTATTTACAGTTACAAATATTTATAATTATTTACAATGTCGCAGACTATGAAATATAATATACAGGATGTTGATGCAATTATTTTTCTTCACTTAAATTTTTTTTTCTCTTCATATTTTTAATATTTTGTAAAACATACGCAGGACCGTCATGAAAAGTTATATTACTGATTTGATTTTGACAAATACTAAGCCTATATAATTTTTTGAAATATATGTTTAGCAACTTTGGTTACTATACATACTCGTATTCTGATGGCTGTCACGCGCAGGCAGGGACAAGGACAGTGATAATCGATAACTAAGTCGTTTAGTTAATGTCAAGTGGTAAGTAGTAAGTTACCTTTAATTACCAATTAGAATCTTTCCTATATTTTCGGTCAATTCACCCCTTCCACGCTGCGTGCGCATCATTGTAGTTAGGTGGGGGCTAATACAATAGTTTACTAAAGCACTTACTTAAGGGGAAGCTATCAGTGAAATCATTTCATTAATATTTACTACGAATCGGTTTACATTATGAAAACCAAAAATATGCTTTGGATAAATTGAAGCTTTTCCCGTAGTTTCACTTGATTAGAATTAAAATAAATTTATTACTTGCGTTATAAAAAATAAAACCGTAAACTACGAAATATATATATTTTTTAATTAGAAAATTATGAATGCATATAAGAAACAAGTTTTTTTTTAAATACTGCTTTATATCTAAGATTATTTGTGACAGTTTCCTTTGATTCACTTTTTTTCATTCTTACAAAATTATTCACAAAATAAATAAAAACCGATTTTTGCGCTTACATCAAACGTTTCTCTACTTCACTTGCCAAGCGATTTTTATGACTATATTCGTGGTGAATAAGACACACAGCTTGTAGTAATATGTTTGGCTTGTATATTCCTCTTAATTGCACGTCTGTACAGCACTTTCCTCAGGACGGTGATTTCGTTACCACTTATCAATGCCCTTGCTACTGGCTATGTGTAACCCACGCATAACGGTCATTTCTTCGTAACTTATTTTTTATATACTTTTGCGATACCTTTTTTAAAAACGTTTTTTTTAATGTTACACTTCACAAGAGCACCCCTGTTTGTATGGAATAAAAAAGGGGAACTATATGACCGCCCGGCTGGGCAGCGTTGTGAGGCGGGTCAAGGTGGGGCTTTAGGAAGGGATTTATCAATGTGGGTCTTTAAGAGACCCGGATTATAAGAATGAGGAATGAGGAGGAGCGCGTTCCACATGCGAGCCGCCCCTTACACAAAAATGAGTCGGGGAATCAACTCGTTCTCATGAAGCCGACATCAACTGTGAACGGGTGCTCCGCTCGTGTCCGTCGAGTCCGGTGCACTGGGGATCAATTCTGGTAGTTCCTTCGAGCAGCTCCATTGAAATATTTGTAGAACAGACTCAACATACTTACATTGCGTCTGTGCATTAGAGATGGCAACCGGTCTGTTAACAACGGTTTGTCAACAGAATCAAGCAAGTTCTCCAGCCCTGAGGTGGCTCCTAAATTCAATTGTTAGACTATTTGAGATTTGTACAGGGATCGCAGCTGGTGACTTGAAGAATCAGCTAGCCCTAAATATATGACAAATTTTTTGGAAGCCAAATTTACCCTTGAGTCAAAACGATTTTTCGTATTGCAATGTCTGCATGATTGCGGTTGATTAAAAGTACCTCCCCGTTACAATTGTATTTACTTCTAGTGCATACTTCCGTATAAGTAGCGCTTTTAAATTGTTACGAATCTCGCATTTTCTACGTGATCATTCAAGACGGAAGCGGCCATATTCGAAAGTGACCAGTCACAAACAATTTCAATTGTGTAAAAATAATTATGTCATAAAAATTCAAGATCACGCGTGTGGCCAGTCCAGGTGTCTGGTACGTGATGCTTTTTGATTATATCACTGCATAGGATGCAGAAAAAAGTTCTGGCAATTTAGTCGCAAGATGGCCGCATTTAAACATTTAAATTTCCGATAATGTTCTAGATTGACAACATTTAATTTCATTTTTAAATTGCACAAAATCATGTGTGTGTTTATAATTGAAAATAATAATCATATTTAGTCGTATTGCGTATAAAATCACCATGTTTTCGCATATCAAAATAGCTGGCTCTCACACTTAAATGAGCTATACACGGTATCCGGAAACTAGTGGTACAAGCAGGAAACTGGTGAATCTGCATTATACAGAACCATCGATATGTCAACTGCTAGATTTATAATGCAAATAAGCACTATAATTTTGAACCCATCTATAAGCAATTTCATAACAATACTTCCTATTGAATTCATCGCCTCGAAAGACTAGCACGCTTCACTACAAAATAACGCAGTGCACAAAGTTAACTCCACGTCGCATGTTGTAATTTGGTCTTGTTGATGTTCATTTGGTCCGCCAACAGGAAAACAGAAAGGCACGCGTCACATGTTTGTAGTTGAAATTTAGATCCCAACTTTATGTAAAACTTGATCGCCGCGCCATATGCAAAGCCATTGTTTGGCTTGAACTTTGTGATAAAACTACTGTTGTAATATGATCTACACATCTCCATACAATAACGGCTTGAAGAAATTGAACACTTCATCTTTTGTTAGTTTTTTTAAAACGCTCGCTCGAAACGATCTGTGACGTATATATTTTTTTAAGTATTCATAGAGCAGATTAAATTGTCAATAATAAAGTCCACGAGAGTCCCCACCTAAAATACTTCTTACTGTCTTAAATTTGTGTTTGAAAAATGATCTCGATAAAGCTAGCCAAACTTGCTGAGAGACAAATTTGATCGATGTAGACCAACAAAAGGTAACAAGCAATGCTTCTTGCGATCTTTTGACTACGAGACAATGCCCTTTCTTTTTAATAAATATTTTTGCGAACCAATTCATGTTTGGTTCGGGTGACGTTTTTAAGATCACATGCCCTTTCTAGATATTATTTGGTCGATGCAGGTAACCCAAAAAAAGTCAATGAGTATATCGCTTTTTTTAAAGTTTTGTTCCTGTTTTTCGACAACTAAGTAAAGGATTTCAAAATAACATTAAACAGCTGATATTAACTCAAGAACAACGATTTTTAATTTGACCTAGTCATATCTAACTTCGGACTCGATTTACTCGAAAACGAAACCTTCAACCAAAAAAAATTAAACCACAAAATCTACTCCAAAATTGATGTAGATTCGCCATTTTCCCGCTTTTACCACTAGTTTCCGGACACCATGCATAGGTCGCGCTATTGAAGTTGACGTGAACGACACTGAATTGTGTGTATTAATAATATTAATGGGACATCATTTCCGACAGTGTTCTTGCGAAACGTCACTGATAAGTTCTTGCGAAACGTCACTGAGAAACAGCCCCTTTACGCTTACTGAAAAACTTTACAAGTACTTTAATTTTCTTTTCTGAAGTAAAGTGACTAACAAGTTTTTAGACATGCTGTATGCAAGCAATGCATTTGTGTAAGTGTTCGTGTCATATTTGGATGCGATATCTATACAATGCATATTCTTTTTTACAAATAATACACGTTCTCTATATTTTTTTATCCTACGTGGGGTACAATGGCGAAACAATTTTAACAAAAAAGGACGCGTAATATTTTGTTTTTTGTATTAAAATTGTTAGGTCTGAAATCGTGACTCATTTAAAACTGTTACATAGTCGAGTTTTTTTGCTCTATCCCTAAATGGATAGTCGATGACCTCTGGTGTAGGTATACAGGTGTTGAGGGACATACCTGATAAACTTTAACCAACTTATTCAACTGTTTCTGAGGGAGCTAAAAATGTACCTACATGGTATCCATTGATTTTATTAGCTGTTTTTTTATTATATTTTTTTTATGTTATTTGTAAATCAGTAATCGGAGTCGTTCATTCCATTTAGGCACATAATCGCTGACTACCATATCTCACTCACATAAAACTATAAATATTTTTTTAATTTATTCAATTATTACAAGAAATTTATCTGCACTTTCAAAAATACCGACTGCCCTACTATAACGTGTCAAAAACAGAAACTAGGTATGCGAAATGTCATATTCAAATATGACTGTATTCGACACAAAATTACATGTGTACGATGCGCATTCAAGGGGAGACTCGTTTGTGTATGTGTCTAAAATTGCCGTCCCTTTAGGTACAAATCGCAAATATAGCAATCAGTGCCATATGTTGGTATCTCTATTTATTAGTTAAACTTACTAAAGAAATAATTATCTTATTATGTTGGCTTTCTTTCGTGCTACTGGTTAAAAATGGACAATTTTAAATATCCACTAATTGACTTGTAATATACATAAATGAAGCTGTTATTTGGATGCTTTATGTGACTGGTAATCCCAAATCCCAACCAATATCGGCTAAATCCATCAACTTAACCATTCTTAGCGACAACTAACCACAATTAATTCGCCTTATCCTACAACCTACCCTGAAAAAGTGGCACTGTCAGTAGGTATTGCACAGTTAGGGTCGGGGTAAGCGGTTAAAAAAAACAGTAATTACTACTTTTTTAAAGTAGTTTTTTTACACAGGAGGCCCTGAGGGAAATATTTTCCCTCGAGTAATAAAAAACAAATTCGGCGTATAAAAATTTCCATGCAAAACCAGAATGAATGTACGCGCGAATATCTGCGTGACGTCGGAAAGCGCCAGTTCAATGATGCCGACCAAACAGGGTGTTTTAATTTGTTTCCGTGTAACTCATTTTAAATAACAGTTCATTAATTCTACGTATAAAATTATACGTAATGAAACTCATATATTCAGAATCGGCGTTTGTTGATCCAAGTGAATACATTATTTTTAAGCCATAGAATTTTTCACTTTAGTTTCTTGTTATCGAAATTAGTTTCTGACCTCAAACCTAATGATAATAATACTAATTGGATGGTTTGTTTACCGTTGCTATTTTATCCTTCTTTTCCATTGATATTACATTTATTAGAAGATTGGTGGCGAAAGAAGAGTTGGTATTTTTTTTTGCTTGTCGTTTGGGTGCCATGATTGATTTGACATCGAAAGTAATACCTTGTGACGACTATTACTATCTCGAAACAAAGAAACATCGATTTGAAAATTTTATTTCATTCCAAACATTTATTTTTTTCATAATATATCTAAATAATAAAGTACTTAATTAGTATATTTTCCATTTTAAAAATGTTCTACCAAAACAAACCTTCTTCTGAATATGTAATCTCTGACTAACCAGAGTGGTATATCTATGGGCTAACCTCAATACAACATGGCGGGTTCAATGTTTTTCTTACTAATTTTAAACCGTTATAGCAACGGTTTTGCACATTGGATTTCATTCAAACGACTCTCTAAATCTTCCCGGCACTAATAAAAACAAACTGCTATTTTCAGCAAAACCGGTCGAGTAATTTTCGAGGAAATCGACAGACAGACGGACATTCATTTTTATATGAGAGAGAAGAGATATTTATAATTTTACTGTTTGTTTTTAGGACTGGAGAATTTTTTACTAAATGACCTTAAAAAGTTTTCAATGCCATTTGATGGCCTCTATGGTCGAGGGGTAAGGATCGCTCTCGACTACGAATCCGAAGGTCGCGGGTTCGAATCCCGGCGTGCGCAAGTAAATTTTATGTAATTAATTTGTGCTGTTTCACAATTAATTATTTAAAAAAATATTATTTAGTATATTTGTGCACGTTCCAGAGTGGAAGATACTCTCAGTATCGCCCTGGTAAAAGACCGCCATTCAGAATTGAGACGTTGCTTGAAATGACTTTTAGCCGTGTTTAGTGACCAAAACTGAATAATCAGGTATTTTCCCACTTTCGTCTTCCCCTTCTCCTTGCCCTTCCCAATACCTTCAGCCTCACAACATTCCCCAATCGGGTATGCCATAGTCTCACTGTCTCCAAACGGTCGGGAGTAGTTGGGATTCTTGTGCGGTATTCATATAAAAAAATGGATATTTTCGTTTTTTTTTACTGGTATGTCATTCCAAGAATGTGGGCCCACTGCGTTGAAAACTCGGTCATTTTGTTTACTGATATTATTATTATTCTATTGTTGTTTTGATGAGCATTTTAATTAATAAAAATCAATACAATAAATAAAGCAGTTAGTTAAATTTACGCCTGTGCAGGCGACCGTGACATTATCCCGTTGTGTTTTATGATTTTTATTTTGTTTTCGCCGTGTTAGTCTCTGCCTTGAACTATTAACCAACGACGGTTTGAACTCGTAAAACGGAGGAGAAAGGATGTACAACTTGCTGCAACAAAGCAGTTTTCTTTTTTTTAATTTGTGACTCACTTTGCCACCCGGTTTCGCCAGAGATTTGAATTGAAATATATTTGGAACAAACAATATGGCGTCGTATCTTTTATTTTGACCGTTTAATTAAGAGGGAGAGGGATTGTTTATCCATTCGAAATAATTATAATATTATTACGCAATACTATGAACATAGTGTTTTAAAAAATAATAATAATATCTATTACATTTTGTTTTAAATTTACATTAGCTTAATAATTATCAAAACAAATCAGAAATATGACCCTTTTCTAACCGCCCTACGTGTGTATGTTTTACAGATTATTTTTAAATTTTGGATAATCCAAAAAAATAGTTTTTTCTTTAAAATTCCAAGAAGAAATTAAAAAAAAACATCAGTATAGTTTCGTGTTTTCATAAATACTAACTGTGATGTGGTTTTAAATGCGAATTACAAAACTTTCAAGTTTATTAATTTAAAAAAAAAAACGTAAGTACCAAGAGAGGATTGTAATTATTTTTCTCCACTTTTAAAAATTATATATATATATATATTTTAAATACTTAGTCTAACACACTGACTTTCTTACAGTCAGAAAAAAAGTCATATATCTGATTCGATTTTGATAAATGAAAATGAAAATTTTAATAAGCTCACGGTAAATATATAATAAATATTTTTATTTTTAAAATCATTATGTTTTTGGTATTTTGTGTAATAATATTATCATTATTTCGAATTAATAATATTATCATCTCCGACGGTCCTCTCCCCCTTGAAATTAATTATGTACTCCGAAAAAAACAGAATTATAGATTGTTGTAGAATGATATAAATTGTCTTTTATTAGCTTTGTAAAATTTTATTAACCAAATGAAAAAAAAAAATGTATTGAAACTAAACAACAACAAAAAAATACTTTTTAGTCGGGAGCGTCCCCTCAGTAGATATTTTTTATTGCAAATAAACGTATCGACTTAAAATAAAACTATTTTATTTTAATGTCGGTTTTCTTTTCCACTTAGGCCCTCCTGTGTTATTTGTCTAACTGTATTGCAAGTTTTTTTTAAAATTTAACCCCTTAGACCTCCAAACACAAATTCATCTGTTTTAACTATACATTACATCTCGTAAATTAGAATATTTTGTATATTAAAATTAGAATCACGTCGACTTTTTGTTCTGTATTCAAAAGGCGGGGTTTTGAACTCCGCGTTCGCTGTCCTCAAAATCAAAATTCATACATTTATTTTTCTATGCAAAATTTCATTTCTATGGAACGTGTGGTTGGGTACCCTTTTCACATTCTTTTGATGTATGTAATACAAATTCAACGTTTGACAAGTTCTGTCTAATTTCTATTCACAATATCCAATTTGATATCCTAGTCTAAATCTCTCTCTGTCCAAGGCTATTTTCTGAAGCAAAAACTCTCGAACGGCGATCTCTGAAGTTATTGAATTTGCACAGCGTTTTCGTTGTTATATTTCTAATTCAACGCTTATTTTCTGCTCGAAGTGTTATTTTCTTTCTAAGCTATGGAGTTTGAAATATCGATTTAATTGTCAACTGGACACGGTTTCGTAGGCAGATATCTTTCAACAAACCCGTACTCATTTCGGGATGGCATTGCCCCTACTGAACACGTAAACGGAAATACGCAGCCCAGCTGTGGAACGATTTAACGACCTCTGTGTTTTCTCGCTCCTACAACCTGGGTCTCTTCAAGACCCATGTTCACCCCTTCCTCTCCTCAAAAAGACCCTCCATACAGCATCCTAAAAGATGACATAGGTCCTGAGGGAAATTATTTTCTTAAGGTCTCCTGTGTGGACTTTATGGAAAAAATGGGAAATGTACCATTATTAGTATGAAACCGCTTAATACTATAAATCGGATCTGCGCAGAGCGTCACCCCACCTTTGTTTTTACCTACACGTCAGACGCATAACTTTAATTGCGTAGCCGCTTTGATAGTCCGTGCAGTTTGGTCGTAGCCTGGCGACAGTCGGCACGCTCCTCCATGCCTTATTTTCAGGACCGGTCCTATGCTGGAGACTTGGAGCAGTCCGCTCCAGGCGCCATTTTTCAAATTCTCCAAGGCAAAGATAATATTTAACATCTAACACAGCGGCATTGAGGTGATTAGAGGCGACATAATTTTGATAACACCAGGCGCCGTTTGGCTCAGGGCTTGTCCTGCTTACTATCTATGGACAGGACCCACAAAACGATTTGCAATCAAAAGTTTCAGTCACTTAGACACATTGAGTGACTGAAAAAACTAGTCAAATATGAACAAAGTTTAGAAAGCTCAGACGTATCACTCGGTTTTCTTGCATTTGAGAATGTTACAAAAATGGTTGGAAAAAACTGTAATCTAAAAAACACTTTCTATCAATTTTACCGAAACGATTATTTCGGAAATGGGTGTGTTATCCGCAATTAACAACAGTTAGTTTTTTGTTGATAAATTGGCATTCAGCATCGGCCAATTAGGCCCCCTGCTTTTTCCAAATGGTGAATTATTATAATTTTGTGAATTTAGAAATTGATGTTCTTTGTTATGGGAAATTTCTATTTGCCGGAATTTGCTGCATGGGGCCGGTGCTTCCCGAGTATTATTATTTTTTTTAACATTTTACTTGAAAACATTCGTCATACTGGACAAGGCTATTAATGTGTGGGCATGTTTTCATAGGTTGTAATATATCCTTACGTGGGGATCTTTCGAATCGCGATTTAATTGGGAAACCATCATCCATTTTGGGCTCCCAGGGCTATCCGTATGGCTTTATTTAAAAAATATTTATAATATTTATGCGTACTGACGTGGAACACAAGACAAATTGTAACATTTTTCTGCAACACGTACACAACCAACTATCAGTCTCATTCATTAACCGATAGGATGCATGATCTGGGCAACAAGTTTGTGGAGGTGTTGCTGATATATTTGCTGACTCTATTTATGAAGTAAAGCGTCATCTATACCAGCACTTTGATGAATCCCACAATTAATTGTTGTAGCTTGGATGATTTTTGTTATAATATTGTTTTAGTTTTCTATTTTATGTTACTGTTAAACGTTTTAAAAAATCATTCCTCACTTCATGATTTAAAATTGCTTTGTATTTATAATTTTTTATTTTAAGTCATAATATTCTTTTTTTAAATCCGTGTAAAAGCCCAGATGGACATATAACTAAATAAATAGTATCTAAATATTTACATATTAACGGGGAGAGGGGCGTTGGAGAGTTATTATTTATTAATTCAAACTAATGATAATATTATTGTGCAATACGATAAACATGGTGTTTTTAAAGACAAAAATATTTATTACATTTTTTTTTTATTTGAATGGGCTTAGCATTTATCAAAATAAAATCAGAAATATTACACATTTCTGACCGTTCTGCGCATGTTTTACAAAAACATTTAAATAGTTGAATATCCTTAAAAAATGTCGATGAGATAAATAAAAAAAAAAAAAAAAAAAACATTGAGTAGTATAAAATTTTCATTATCACTACGTAAATTTAATGTTTTTTTTTAAACAATTAATGCGGTTTATAAATCTTTGGTTAAGTTTATATACAAAAACGTAACGAGAAAGAATAAAAAATATTTTTCTCTACTTTAAAAATCATATTCATATTTTAAATATTTTGTAAAACATACAATAGGACGGTCAGAAAAAGTAATATTTCTTATTAGATTTTAATAAATGCTACTAAGCCCATGTAAATTAATAAAATATGTTTCCATTTAAAAACATTATGTTTATCGTATTGCGTAATAATATTATCAATATTTCGAAATAATAAATAATTCCGCTCCGACGTCCCTCTCGCCCTTCAATAGTGCGGTTTTAAACAAAGCAATTGTTATTAATTTAATAAATAATCTTTTTTTAGTTGCATTTGGAAGCGTGTACCCAGATGGGACTTATTAATAGTCAGTAGATCGCAGGGGACGTTGTTGATATGCATTATTTATGCAAACAATACCAGAACCTAGGTTTTAAGGTTTAACAGTCTATGCACAATGACTGATTAATGTATAGACATACTTTAACTCAGCATTTACATATTTAAGAACAAACCAAAATACAACTTTCCTTAATGGCCTTTACGATTCTGTCCCTCTATCCCTTTATAAAAGTTCGTCGGGCAATTACTATTTGAATTGTCATGCAAAGTGGACGTTCGATCTGTCATACATTGTGAATTGAGTGAAAACTCACCTGTGTCTTTGTCGGTGCGACGTGTTCAATCCCTTTCAGTTTGTCCTCTTTATCCCAACTTCTTCCAACCATGTATTTCTGCTCGAAGTTCATGGCTGCTTCTATTAATTTCTCTTCATCCTCAGCCTCTCGGTCTGTCACTCCCAATTCTTTCATTATATTGCCATAAGGTTTTTTATCTTTCGAAGTAGTCTCTTTAACTGATTTAGTAGCTCTCATAGCATCATTTCTATGTTTTTGTACTTTTACAGAATCTTCCTTAACTTTTTGACTTTTCACAATAGTTTCCTTATCTTTTTGGGCTTCCACATCAACTTCTTCGTATTGTTGGACTTTCACACCATCTTCTTTGAATTTTTTAAGTTTGACTGCTGTTTCCGTGTCTTTTTGGTCTTCTTCAGCGTCTTGTTTGTGTTTTTGAACTTTCGCAGCATCTTCCTTATGGTTTTTAGCTTTCACAACACCTTCTCTATCCTCTTTACTTTTCTCTACATCTTCTTCATCTTTTTCAGTTTGCACAGTATCCTCCCCTGGGTTTTTGGCGATCAAATCATCATCATTACCTTTTTTAGCTTTCAAAACATGAAAGTTTTCTTTATTTAGTGCTTGTGAAATGAAAGTTACTGGAAATCCGGCTGATTCTGCCGTAAACATATCTTGATTTTCTATGGCTATTTCTGGTTCATCTGCTTCCTCGTAATTGGGTTTCATCGAGTAATTCGCGTTAAAGAAGAGTGCCTTTGGTACGCCATCACTGTTTATATCGTTAACATCAAATCGATCTTCTTGGATTTCTGTTGAAGCAAATGTTTCTTCTTCTTGATATTGTGGTGTGGTCATATTTTCTTCTGAAAACGAGTCTGTTCCGTACAGACTAGTGTTTTCTAGCCATTGATCTATTTCGTATGATGATTCATCTGTATCGTTTGTGGAATTTTTCGGCAGCTCTAAAACACTTTCAGAATTATCAATTTCTTTTGAAGATTTGGCATCCGTCTTTATGGTATTTGAGTTTCTTTGCTTTTCTGAGTTAATTGAACTCGCAGCCTCTACCGTATCAATCTTGCGAACACCAATTATAACTTTCTTGAAATTCTCTTTCCGACTTACTTTTGTTCGATTTCCTAACACTGATCCGCTATTCACTGATTTTATTTTTTGCGATTTCTCATTTGAAGACTTTTCCTGATTATCTGAATCTTGGTTTAACGATGAGCTGGATAAACTATTAGATCCTTTCTGTAATTTTCCCCTCGTTAAAAGTGTAATTTTACTCTCACTTTCTGGAGGTTGTATTTCGTTTTGCTTTGTTGGTTTACCGTTTTCAAGTTTTAGGATTTGTACCGATGTTTTTGTGATATTCTCAAAATTAAACAAATCACGTGCTACCTTCGAGTTTTCGATAGGCTGTTCATATTTTACTAGTTTTTTCAGCCTTTCATTGTCTATGACTTCTAATTGCAAATCCTTTTGAGGGTCTTGCGAATCCTTCAGTATTGTGAATTTGGTGTTTTTCCTTAATTCTGATTCGTCCATTTGTAAAACTGATTGAATAAACGCCTCTGTTTCTGGTTCTCCTAAATAAAGCACTTGCACTCTTACATCTTGTTCTGATCCATTACTATCAGCCACTATGAATCCATCTTTATGTTCCACAATCTTTCCACCCCCAATGTTTATTGGTGAAGATTTAACACTTGAAAAAATATTATTGTCTACCACTTCATCTCCAGAGTCGTCAGTATTTGCTGAAGATTTTGTGAACTTTTTAATACCTGCTGTATTTTTGCGTCTCCTGTCATCATCTGATTTAGAATTAATAGTTTTTATGATATCCAAAACTACCCTTGCTTTTGGTTTTTCATTTGGACTAAGAGTCATAATCGAAATCGCACTTTCAACCTCTTGCAGACTCGGCGTACGCATCGTACAGGGACCCTCTTTCAATTTCCCTAACTTTTTCACATTTTGTTCAAACATTTTCCTTTTTGTTACACCAAGTTTGGAAGAAACAAGCGTGGCACTAGATTTAGACGAAACTAATTTCGGAGTACTTGTAATGATGTCTGGTGAAAATTCCGAAGATTGTTTTTTGGAGTCTATCAAATTCTGTGTAATGTTCATACTGTTTTTAAGCAGAGATGCCCATGGACTATCATCCCCTTCCAGCTTCAAAAAGTCTTGCTTGTCGTAGAAAGATTCCGGATGCTGTGATTTCAAAATTCTTTCGATGATGTCTTGTTCAGAGTCTTCGTTTTCGATGTTTATAAACTTAATGAAGACTGGTTCCTCCTTGTGGTTGGTTTCTGCAGCTGTCGCTTCACTGTCGATGGTTTTTGAACCTTCTGCAGAATTGTTTGATTGGAATTTAACTTGCTTGTTTTCTTCTCCTGGTTTCTTTTGGGTTTGTCCATTCTCTCTCAACACTTTTCGGATGAACTCTTCCGTGGCCGGGTCATCCGAGTCCAGTACTTTGATCTGAATGCCATTCTGACCGTCTTTTCCACTTTCCTGCGAAAACCCACTACCGCCTAACGAAGGGCTGATGTCCTTCACGTTGAATTGATTCAGGAGGGCCTTGAACATCTCGTCCTTCTGTAGTTGAGAAATGTCGATTTGTTTCCCGTTGAAAGTATCGATTTTCTGAAATCAAGAACTGATGTTAGATTTTATTATAATTGATACGATTTTGTTCACACCACACGTCTTTTGTGACAATTGATGTGCGGATTATTTATTAGTAGGGCATGTTCATCTAATGACCTTTTGGGTCTGTAGGAAAACGAATAGTGTGAAGGCTTGTATAATTTTAATAAATTTCATTCCAAAAATTTATTTTTTCAAAATATTTTAAGTGGTGTGTTTTCCATTTTGAAAATATTCTACACAAACAAACCTTCTTTTGAATATGTAATCTGTGGCTAACGAGAGTGGTATACCTATGGTGGTAAAACCTCAATACAAAATGTTCAATGTTTTTCATACCAATTTTAAAACGTTATATCAGCAGTTTTACATGTTGGATTTCATTCAAACTACTCTCTAAACCTTCCGGCACTAACAAACTGTGTTATTTTCAGCGACACCGGTAGAGTAATTTTCGACAAAATCGAGGACAGACAGACAGACAAACATTATTTTTTTATATAGGGAGTCACATTATTATTTTTTGCTATCTTACCTCGTTCGGTTTACTCTCCATCTTCAGCTGGTCATTCGCGTCGGGTCTCTTCGAGCCAGTGCCAAATGGTGAACCTTCTGCGAGACCGCGTGCACCGAGCGCCCCGCAAAGAAGGGCGCAGAATATGATCTGAAAAAATAATTTTAATATGTATTAGTTTTCAGAGATTATTCAGGCGCGTTATTTCTATCTCAATCACAGATCAAGTAACACACACAGATGCCCTAACACGCAAGGGGATGAAACCAAAATAAGGTGGGCGGAGAGCAATTAAAGTCAAACAGCAATTAAGTAAAAAGTTTCGGCTTGTTAACAAAAACCGAGTATTTAGTTTGACCCTTTTTATAAATGATTTGTAATTTGCTTACCGCAGCCAAAATCACGCGATACAAACGTGAACTAAACGTCAGTGAACTAAGCTGGTGTAAAAATGGGTGTCACGTGACCTTTGCCTCCAGCCGTCGAAATCGTACTTAAGGCAAGTCTATTAATTCTGCCGTCAGTGGTCTCAACCAATTCTTCTGAGACTTTTCGAAATCCCGGTGAAAGAACACCATTCAGAATCGAAACGTTAGTTGCCAACCTTCCTCTTTCCCACCTCCTTCCCTTCCCCACTCCCTTCAGTCCCATAACATACCACATTTGGGGGTGCCATAGTCCCACTGGCTCAGATAAAAAAATGATAATGGAACTTTAAAATATTATTTTCATATTATAATACCTATACAAGATTTTTACCCCTGACCCAAATGTTTTAAATAATATCCCAGCATAAGTATAAAATGCACTTATCTAAAGAGGGCGAAACCGATCCGTTCAAAAATGTGTTAGTTCAAAATATTTTGGTTTAATCAGTTATGTAATCTTTGAGCAAGGTAATTCACTCGGTAAGAAAAAAATGTTCAAAAAGCTCCTTTAGTAGCGGAACAAAGAAGGTAAGGAAGATTTGTAAAAGTGAAATTTTATGTAAATACAATTATCCCACCTTCCTCTGCCCCTTCTCCTTCCCCTCCCCAATACCTTCAGCCTCACAAAATTTCCCAAATAGGAATGCCATAGTCTCACTGGCTCCAGACGGTTGGGAGCAGTTGGGACTCTTGTGCGGTATTCATATAAAAAAAATAAAAAAAATCCCGTCTTGTAACTGGATTTATCAAGATGGTTGAATTAATTTAAATTAACCTTTTAAATTAAAATTCACCTTAAATGCATTAATACGCATGATGTATTAATATGAATTATATTGCTTTAATCTTTATGCACGGTGTTCGGAAACATGTAGTACAAACGGGAAACTGGTGAATCTACAATCTACGTCACGTAGAGAAAACAAATAATTTTTCTAATAACATTTAAAAAAAGTTTTTTTCGGTAACTTTGGGTTTTTGAAACTATTGTAGCCAGGGTCTACGATTCGACGCATTTATAAAGACAACAAATGGCTGATAGTAACCTCATAGCGACCAAATACTTTTTATGTGATCAATAAAATATTCAGATTTTCTCGAAGACAAAAGCTAAAATCAAGAAAGTTATGTTTTTTTTAAAAGGCCCTGAGGGATATAATTACCCTCAAGGCGTATTTCATCTTTGGGGATGCTGTGTGGAGGGTATTTTATAGGATAAGAAGGAGTGAACCTGGATATTGTAGAGACCCGTGTTGTAGGAGGGAGGAGACACAGAGGCCGACAGATCATTCCACAGCCGAGCTGTTGAACACCAGAACGAGTCTTAGAAGCGACCCTTTCTCATGTGACAAATGTTAACCGTGCGCAAATGTTGAGCGTGCGTTTGGCTTGTTTTCCGAATGTGCACCGGTGCCGACGGGATCAATGACGCTAGTTCCTCAGAGCATCTTCCATTAAAATACCGGTAAAACAAGGACAGCATTCGCACCTGACGTCTGTGCTCCAAAGAATACAATCCGTTTATTAAGATAGGCGAATCTATCAAACGGACCGCCCGTTTCTGTACAGAGTCAACGGTTATTTTGGGGCTCCCGACCAGAGGTGACTGCCAAATGTTACTTTCCTCTAGGAATAACTTACTTAAACGATCTTCCTTTAAATCTGCAAAATTTTCGATATACTTATGAATTTCTGCTTAATTTGAATTAGTTCTCCAAACTAGTTGTCACTATTATAAACGATTATAAAGAAACCTTATATTTTCTTTATTTATTAATATTTATTACTATACCTAGTTTTACACAACTGCGTCGTATTTTTCTTTGCTGTATTGTAAAAACTAAACATTATTTTATTATGTTAAATGGAAAATGTTTTTGTTTTAATCCATTTTATTTTATTTATATATATTTGTGCATTCGACCGCTTTCGGTTGGACTCAACCTTCCTAGGAATGTACACTTATTAACTAAAATTGAAATACAGAGATGTCATAATGGAGACAGAGAAAGTGTGAAAGTTGAAATATATGTAAATAAAAAAGTGGTCTTAAACAAAAACATTTTTCATTTAAATTATAATGTCGAGCCACAAAGTGATTGCTTCCTTCGATAAATTATTTTATTGTATAATTTCTTTGTGTTGAGGAACAGCTATATGTTTATTTCTAATTTTGAAACTGTCAATTCATGGTGGAATTCCGTATTAAAATGATTTTTTTTATTAAAATACCTTTGTAACTTTTTTCCACTTATTTATTTTCGACCGGACCGGTTTCACCCTATCACGGGCATCCTCAGACTGGTACAATGAATACTAAATCTATGGTATATATAGCATGGATGTCGGAAGTGAGTTCCCTGCTTTTCTAATATTGTTTTTATTGTTTGTAATTTATTTTATTGCTGACGGTACTGTTTATTGTGTTTTTAAAAACTACTTTCGGGATGGTTTATTACCCTCTGGAAGACGGATTACATTTTATTTACTGAATCTATGGGGTTTTTTTTAAATTATATAAAGTCATTCGTCACTCACTCCCGACATCCATGCTATATATACCATAGATTTAGTATTCATTGTACCAGTCTGAGGATGCCCGTGATAGGGTGAAACCGGTCCGGTCGAAAATAAATAAGTGTAAAAAAGTTACAAAGGTTTTTTAATCAAAAAAATTCATTTTAGCTATATGTTTACTTTATACTACACTGTTAAACTTAAAAAAAATTCGAACTATAATCGTGATGTAGATTCACCAGTTTCCCGCTTGTACCGTGAGTTTCCGGACACCGTGTATTGAACTTGTGATGATCATTTATGTCAATGTCACATCGCGATTAACACATGTAAGCATTTCATATTGTAATTTATTTGACGACCTCCACGCAGAACGGTAAGCTCCTCGTCTCCGGACCCAGAGGCCCTGGATTCGAAATAGAGATTGCAATGGCCGTTTCGAAAAATCCGTTTTTTTAGATTTCGTGAAACTAAAAATCCGGATATTTTTTAAAATGGTAATTTCTTCAAAAATTTCATATTTCAAAGACCAAAAATAATAAAATATGTAATGAAAAAAAAGTTTTTTTTTTATATTAGATGTTTTAACAATATATTCATGATTTATTTTTCTTTCATATTTTATAATGTTTTTTTGGCTAAGAAGCACACTTTTTTTACTAAATCTTTCATCTATGCATTGGGTTATTGGGTTAACAACCTCATTATTACAAATTTACTTATCCGTGTGTTAGAAATGTCTACATAATAAGTATTGCATACCTATTAGCCTGTTGGACGTGTTCACTTCATATGACATTGCGTTGCAAATTACTCATTTTATGATTCGGTTTTCATGTTAAAAAATCCAGATTTTTTCCACAGATTTTGATCTCTAGTTCGAAACCTGGTGTGAACAAAAAGCACATACTATATTATTTTCGCATGGTTACAGAGAGTGATTGACATTCTCAGTATGGCCTGCAAGAGTGAACTATACCGATTTGAAAGAAAACTGATGTCGCCAATTTGTATTAGACCTTTCGTAGGGGCGCTCCTAGGCCCCAGACAGCCTAATTAAATTCATTTTCAATTTTCGTATTTTTAATACATTTAATCAATTTCAAATGAGGTGAATAAATATCGAGCTTACGTGTGGGCACACTGACACGCCCACAACACACTTCTATCGGTTTATCTCTTCACTGTACTAAATAATAGTTATTAAAAATTAGTTAGGTATACTATGCTTTTCGTTATTTCTCTGACATTTATTCATAGGGATCAGAAAGTTTCGCTTTATTTAGTTTTTGGAAAAAAAGTGGTTGTATTTTTCAACAAAAGTGATGAATCGACGTTTTTTATATCTAAAACTGTTTAACAGTACGCGGCTAATTTATCACGAAGTTCACTGCGTTCCATTTTAAGGTTACTCAAACTTGTCAAAACCATAAACTAAGAAATTACTTTCTTATTTATAAAATCGCGAAAAAAATACATAAACTCGAATTTGAGAATTTCGCTTTATTCTCGTGAAAATGGCAAAAATCACATTTACGCTTAAAAGTAACGAATTTCGCGTTATTGTCATGAAAATGGCAAAATTCGCATTTTTCACGTAAAAGTGAAGAATTTCGCGTATGTTTTTAACCATCTTACACATTTCGAAAATGATTAATCTCTCGTTGAACAGATTGTATTTCCTTTCGCTTGAATAAAGCATTTGTTTTTTCAAGGTCGTCGCATCGTTGCAATACGCCTTTAGCAATATTTTTTGATGTGCTCAATGTTTCAAAACGACTCATCTCGCTGGTCAAATGTCACGAAAACCAGCTCATCTCGCATTATAAAAAAATGGTGTCGACACGCTGCGAAGAATGCATTTTGGTTTTAAACAATAGTTACACGTGCCGAAATCATTACGACTTCAACATTAGAAAGGAAATTATGCAATTTAGGTTACTGCACCAGCGAACAGTGCACTTTCTTTAAATAAAGAAAGACAAACATTCTCCTGTTACATTCGCCTGACAATATTTTGTATTCCTCCTGTCCGTCATTATAAACAGAAAAGTTTTGCTTGTGCAATGATGGAGGATTTAACTAGCAGAGGATTGAACCCGCTACGCCGCAGAAACGCGACACACTCGACTCCACCCTGAGTGGTACTATCAGTATCGCCCCGGTGAAAGACCACCATTCAAAATCGAAACGTTGCTTGAAATCGTTTTAGCCGTGTTTGGTGGCCAGATCTGAATAGTCAGGTACTTATTATATTTTATTATTTTTTTTATGTGAAGTCAGTTATTGCTGAGCATAACCAGACTCTTGTCTTAAAACGTTACTATCTATTTTGGTAATATTATTGTGAATGTGTTATTTTTGTATAGCCGTGTATATACTGTATAATATTTTGTAATTTTATTAGATTAATATACATCTAGGAAGTACTGTGGGAGATTACTCCTTAATATTAATTAAGAATGAGCAAGAATGTATGTAATATGTTAAGAATGTATAAATAGAATGTAAAAGTAGCACTGTAGGAATACCACTGAATGGAGTTATTTAATCATTTTTTAAATTTATTTATAGTAAAGCGCACTTGAAGTGAAATAACACAAAACTGCCCTATATAAATGCTTTGTTATTATTATTATATTACTTCCCCACCTTCCTCTTTCCAATCTCCTTCCCATCTCCACTGCCTCCAGCCTCACAACATACCCCAATTGGAGATGTCATAGTCTCATTGGCTCCGGGCGGTTGGGAGCAGTTGGGACTCTTGGGCGGTGCTCACATAAAAATAAAAATAAATTGTTCACTCAGCTGCTACAAACCGAGCAACACTCGCTTTAGCCGATCAAATTCCAGCAAACGCTTATAAGAATGTAATATTTTAACCTTAACGAAGGATTACTCAATTTCATTTCATCGACATTGTCTACTGTGAATTCGCTCATTCCCAATGGACGTCAAAATTGTATTCAAATTAAATCTTTTCACTAATTATTAGGGACCTGAAAATTTCGCATTATTTTCTGGAAAATGGAGTCTTTTTTCAGCAAAAGCGGTGGTAAAAGTAGGGAATATTGGCGTAAAAGAACACTTAAGATGTCTCAATAATAATGGGTCCTCGGAATTTGCCAACCACCTCTTAGAAACAGACCACACATTAAATAAAATTACAGGCACTAGTTTACTGCATAAAAATGGAATAGGCATTAGACTAGATAACTTAGAAGCATTAGAAATAAGGAAAGCCAAAAACACTAATATTTGGCACACTAAAAATCAAATAAATTTAAATAGAAGCCCAATCCTTAAAATATTCCCACTGAACAAACCACACGCCATCCCCGATGGGGAAGGTGGGGAAGTAATATAATAATAATAACAAAGGATTTATATAGCGCAGTTTTGTGTTATTTCACTTCAAGTGCGCTTTACTATAAATAAACTTAAAAAATGATTAAATAACTCCATTCAGTGGTATTCCTACAGAGCTTCTTTTACATTATTTTACATCTATAACACATGTGTATCTTAGTTCGTTTAGTATTATACTGCCCTGAAGAAGCTACGGTAATGACGAAACCCGGTCGGCAAAAATATATACCAAATAAAAGTGATGTAAACAAAGTTATTGTTTTATTTTTTAAAATATTTTTTTAGTATATTTTTTTTTAAATCGTAAAAATAATGATAGTGTGCGGCGTTTTCAACATGAATTTAGCTGCGTTTCATTTCATGATTATTTAAGCTGATCAAAACCATAGACAAAGAAATATTTAGATCGTACAATATTACTTTCTTAATTTAAAATAATTTTCGTATTTTAAAATACCAGAATATCAAGTTAAAAATACAAAAATTCGCAGTTATTTACCTGAAAATACGAATTTCGCAAAATTAGCTATTTCGCAAATGCTAAATTTTCAGGTCTCTACTGGTTGTTCTAATTTATCATCACGACATCTCACCGCATGCAGGAGTCGGCAGATTAATGGAACGCCACACATCTCTGTATTGTGACACATTCCTATTTTCACGTTCATACATTGTTTCATACCTACTATTATGTTATTCCCACTCTTAGCACGACCCGACTTTCAACAAGTATTTTCTATGTTTCACGTGATCATGGACCGTCCTCGACTTTTTCTTCCATCCTCCCAAGTCATTATACTCTCCTAACACTCCTCTCTCCGTTCATCCGCTCTGCAAGTCTACGATTATGCTGCAATCAGTCTATTCCGTCCTTCCTTCGCCAGTACCATACCTCACTACCAGTCAAGATAAAAAACATTAAATGATTGTTTATTGAAATAAAATTAATAAAAAATACTTTGTGTAAACCACTATTTAATATATAAATATCAACATGTTGATAAGGCGTATTAAGTTTCGCTTCCGAAACATGTTGATATTTATATGTTAAACAGTGGTTTACACAAAATATTTCTTATTAATTTTTTTTGATATGACACCACAAAGTCATTTTATATTTAATGAAGAAGTGATTATTAAAATACTTAAATATGTATTGAATAGAAATGTAACATATTTTCTTCAAACGTTTGGTATTCACTTTGTGGCGTCATTATTAATAAATTAATTAAAAATATAATAATTCCGCACAGCATTGCATAATCGAATGTGCCTTTGATGGTGTCACTGGCCGTTAATGTGGTTTCATTCAAAATACCAGTTCTGTACTTCACTATCTTCCCCCTCCCCCTTTTTCCGTCCCCCACTAACTTCCGCCTCATAACATTACCCAAAATGGGGACGACGTAATTCCACTGGCTCAGGGCAGTTTAAACTCTTGTCCGGTATCGCATAAAAAACAACAACAATAGCAGTATGCAAAATCCAATCACATGGAGCGCAAAATATTGATATGTTTTTATTGTGGATTCCTTTCAAGAGTCCGTTCAGAACCAGCGAAAATATGGCTACCCCTTTTGGGGTATGTTGTGAAACTGAAGCTATTGGGAAGGGGTTGGAGATAGGGGTGAAGAAAGGTCACTAAACTCAAATAAGACAATCAAGCAACCTTTCAATTCCGACCGGTGGTATTCACAGAAGCGATACTTCGTGTGTCTATCTATCTTTTTTTTATGTGTATACCGCACAAGAGTCCCAACTGCTCCCAACCGTCTGGAGCCAGTGAGACTATGGCATCGCCAATTGGGGAATGTTGCGAGGCTGAAGGTATTAGGAAAAGGAAGGTGTAGGGGGGTGAAATACCTGGCCATTCAGATCTGGTCACCAAACACGGATAAAAGCCATTTCAAGCAACGTTTCGATTCTGAATTGTGGTCTTTAACCAGGGCGATACTGAGAGTATCTTCCACTCTATCTCTGAAAATTCTCTTTCTAAAAAATCCCTTTTCTCCCCTCTCCCTCTTACTAATCTTAGCCATACAACATTTCCCAAAATGAGGATGCCTTAAGTACACTGGCTCCGGTCATTTTAAACTCTCGTGCGGCATCACATTAAAAAAAAACACTGACAATAACTATGATCCAACCACGATGAGAACATAAACAAAAATTTTATTATATTGATTATACGATAATGATTCTGTATCGGGTTGTAAAGGTTATGATTACCGAATAAATAGAATATAATAAAATAATTGGTTAAGTTTCATATTTTTCTTCACTTTTTTCACTGTTCTATTTTGCCATGGAACCAAATATTACATGTAAAGAATATAATGAAAACATTATCTCACTTAATAAGCCAATTTGTAAAATTGTGACGAAACCACGCACTCTTTACGCAGATTGAAAAAAAAACATCCCCATAATGTACGTTTTATTTTATTTTATGAAGTTCAGGCATAAATATATATATTTTTTAAATAAATTAATTTGCCACAGTATACAATAAAATTATATTCAAAAGGGGGTTCGTAAATGGGAGATTCCACACTTCGAAGCACTTTTTATAGGCCCGATCTTTATTTTTTCTTAGCCTATATTAGCCTGGAAAGATACTATTAAAGCAAAGGGCAAAGATGTGTTCTATTCGCAGTATTTATTTAAAGCATCAATAATATTTTTATGTCTGTACATGTAGCAAACACTTTGTGGGAATACATAATTATAAAAAAAAATAAAATAACTTTGTTTTAGTTCCACTTTAATATTTTTTCATCCAACCGGTTTCGATTCAACCTGAACCTTCCTCAGGGGTGAATAAAAATATATATTTTTAAATATGTATTTTTATTCACCCCTGAGGAAGGTTCAGGTTGAATCGAAACCGGTTGGATGAAAAAATATTAAAGTGGAATTAAAACAAAGTTTTTTTTTTTTTTTATATTTTTATGTGATCAAATTTTCAAACAAAAAACACATCCTTTTCCATTACTTCGCGTTGAATCGTCTTATATTCATTACAGTCACTGACATCAGAATTTATAGACTTGCCCCAAGTACGACTTCGACGGCTGGAAGCAAAAATCACGTGACACCCTTTTTGGCACCGGCTTTGGTTCACTGCCGTCCACGTTTGTTTCGCGTGATTTTGACCGCGGTAAGCAAATTACAAAACATTTATAAAAAGGGTCGAACTAAATACTGAAACAAAATATTCGGTTTTTGTAAATAAGCCGAACCTTTTTTACTTGGTTCCTATTTTACTTAAATTTGCAGCACTCCTAGATCATCCCACGCCCCTTTTTTTATTTTAGTTTCTTCCCCTTGCGTGTTAGGGCATCACTATGTATTATTTGCTCTGTGATTACGCTGAAATTCCACCAAGAACTAACAGTTGCGAAGGTAGAAATATATTTTTTTTTTCCTTATTTTATTATTAATTGCACTCCACCGGGGGGGATTCAACACACGAACTCGAACACCGCCGCGGAAGTTGTAAAATCAATGCTAACAACATCGCTGATCCCCGATATTTTATTTTTAAATTATCCTCGTAATTATATGAATACTTAATTTATTTGGTTGTTCGAAACTCACCGCGTGGGCTCCCATAGCGAATGGCGAAGGCCGACTGACCGGGGAAGAAAAACGCGCTCGTATTTATAGATTTTTTTTTCACCGTACGAAATTTTATTACCGAAGTCCTTTTTGGATTTTCCCAATAATGTGATTAATTTTGTCTGAACGCTATTCCGTTTCAACTTTTGAATTTTGAGTTGACTCAAACAGCGCAAACTTAGGATTGTGCGTATTGTTACATATGTACACACTTTCTTCAGCAATTTCCTTGCCAAGCGTTACATGGAAAAGGCCTTCAATGAGATCAGATTAGAATATTCGAAAACTTTGATTAAAATTCTGCCTACTACCATCATTAAAGTCTGAAAATGTTGCTTGTGCAATGATGGAGGAAGCCTGTTTGCCAACCCGACGCTTCGTACCACTCGGCCACTAACCAATAACCGAGCCGCGGTTGTCATAGAAAACAATGTGATTGAAAACAATATTTTTCAGTATCGCCCTGGTGAAAGACCACCATACGCCAGGTACTTCTACCGTACTCTCCACTACCTTTATCACCATAATAATTATAATAAGAGTAAATTTCTATAGCGTAGTTTGGTGAAGGTTCACCTCAAGTGAGCTTTATACTAACTAACCTAACCTAATATAATTGTAAAATAACAGATATACTACATAGTATATCTGTTACTATAATATATATATATATATATACATGCAAATTAAAAGTATTACATAAAATATTCATGAGCAGATATTATAATATAACAATTTAGAAACTAAGGGTGTAAATAATCAAATATCACGTAGATACAAATAACAACAGAACAAGAGAAAATTATATGACATTAAGTAAATGTTTTTTCACTGGATACTAAGGGAATTAAATAACGAGGAGAGAAAACCGCAATTAAATAAGCTATGGAGGATTAAAAGAAAAAATGTCCTGAAATTCTGTTGCATGAATTTATAAATACATACCTTCATAAGATATTTCCACAAACTACGGATACCGTTAAAAATATGTGGAAGATTTTAATTATTTTACAGATTATTATGATCGTACTAAAAATGTGTAATTTTAATATTTTCATACATAATTAATATTTTTCATAATGGCTGGTGAGACGGCTGTCATAGATGTCGGTTCTCATGACTTCAACAACGCCATATTCACGAACAAAAACGAACATGTCGTTTTGGCGACATATCAAAAATGGCACATTTTAAATCATTATAGAAAATGTATTCTTAAACATAAAAATATAATAAAAATTCCGTTGTTATCTTATTTTTTGTAGCAATGAAAAAAAAACTGAAAATACCGTATTGGGGATTCCATAGTCTCATTAGTTCCAGGGGAATCACATTAAAAAAAATATGTGTTTTGAGTTTACTGTAACTTAAAGACTGAATGTCAAATGCATGGACCGTTACGCTACGTAGGCTGTCTATGTCGGGAACTACGACATTCGCTGTACATATATAATTTATGTATTCGTAAGAAACGAACAGCTTTTAATACAAATATATATACAAAGGAAGTTTAACAAAAGGCAAGCAAAGTTTCTTGTGCTAACAGTGGTTAAATACAGATGTTTTATTTATGAAGCTAACAAGATAAAGAAAAAACAAAATAAGAAGAAAAGGGGAGAGGATGAGGAAGATAGGATCGGAACAGGAGACGCTCTCGATACATTTTATACTCGTGCATATTTTGGTTCGATATTTTGAAAGGGAATTGTGAAATTGTTCGTTCGAACCCGTAACCTCCCGAATCAAAGTCAAGTGCGTAGACCACTACGCTATGGAGGACGTCAAACTAGTTTATTTTTAAATATTTTTACACGATACCCGTTCAGCTGTCTGGAGTCAGTGGGACTATGACAATCCCAATTTTGTGGAAAGTTGTGTGGCTGACCGGCAGGCGAAAGTGCTGGAAGGAATGGGGATTTTTTCCCCTTACGGGGAATGGTCACCAAACACGGCTACAGCCATTTCAAACCACTTTTATCCTGAATGAAGGACTTTCGCCGGGGCGATACTGATAGTATATACCAGCCTGGAACGCAGTGCAAATATGCCATTTACCAGTGGCGTGCATTGATTTATGATCAAAGGCAGGCTGTGTGTTGTTTGCGTATGAATTTATTTATTTTAATTTCATTAAATTTAATTATGACAACAAAAACATTAGCCACTCATCTCACTAGGACAGTCCTGTGTTGAGATGAGCGGCTTTACAATGTAATAATAATCAGTAAATACTAATAAATAAATAATAATACTTGAATAAAAAATAGTAAATAATAATACTTGAATAAAAAATAGTAAATATTAATAAGTAAATAATAGTAAATAAATAATAACAAATTAGATTATAATAATTAAATAATAATAATAATAAGTAAATATTAATAAGCATATAATAATACATATTAAATATTAATAAGTAAATAGTAATAAGTACATAATAATAAAAATAGGTAAATAATAATAAGTAAATAAAATTATGTAAATTGTAATAAGTACATAATAATAATAAAAATAGGTAAATAATATGCTAATAAAAATAAAAATTGGTAAATAATATGTAAATAAAAATAAAAATAGGTAAATAATAATATGTACATAAACTTATGTAAATAGTAGTAAGTAAATAATAAAAAGTAGGTAAAAAAATAAAATTAAAAGTAAATAGTAAGAAATAGTAATCAGTAAGTAATAAGTAAGTAATAATAAGTGATAATGATAATATCGAGCATACATAAAGTTTCAGCATTGATTACAACATAAGGGTTAACATGGATAAAGAGAAATCACCACTCTGAGCTAACGTAGACTTTTTACAATTTTTTAAAATAAATTTAGTGTATCTATAGTTTAAATGTTGTCACTGAGCCTATTATATAACAAAGGAGCTTTACAAGAAAAAACTCCTTGGTCCAAATGATGTTCTATTATTTGCCAGCTGATACATTAAAGGAGAACCCATTCTAGTATTGTGCACTTGTTGTGACCTTATAGCAGTATCATATTGTTGTTTTAAAAAATTACAGAGAGCCTGTATTATGTACAATTGCCTTACTGTCATAATTTTACTTTCACTGAATAAGTGTGTGGGTATAAAAAACATTTCTTGTACATTATTTTTATAATTAATTTTTGAGCAACATTTAAGGACTCTTTAAAATTTTAAAACTTTTTTTAGACTTTTTAAAATCTTTTATTTTCTTTTTATAGTTCGTTTTTATTAGGGTGGGCACTGTTTTTCAGCCTCTTTGGACTGCACGCCACTGCCATCTACTATTTTTATATGTATTATTTGTGAAATAGTCTATATATGTATATATTTTTTTAAATTACATATCTGTTTGGTCACGCTGGGCTTTAAACCCGGAGTCAAAGGACTTTCCGCTCGACCACGATGTGTCATTATCACGAACGTAGCATCCAAAACACCTAAATGTGGGCTGGTAAAGGGAAATATTCATGTTTTGATTGTAGAAGGCTGTAATATAACTGGAAACATAACAAGTGTAATGTTTTGGGCGTGTATGTATAATATATGACGCGGATGTTAATGGTAGATATCGTCGGTGACGCCCGAGGAAGACATGTCATGATCAAGTTTAACATATTAGTTTAATATCCTGAAATGTTTTACGCATTACCTGAAGTCTGTCACTCTACCTCCGTAGAACACGAAAACAAATACTATGTAAAACATACTCGTATATGAATAAATATCTATAATTATTAAATTAATAACAATTACTTTGTTTAAAACCACTGTATCTCTTCTCTGCGTATAAAAATGAATGTTTGTTTTGTCTGTCCTCGTTTTTTTCGAAAATCACTCGACCGGTTTCGCTGAAAATAGCTCAGTTTGTTCTTATTAGTGCCGGGAAGGTTTGGAGAGTAGTTTTAATGAAATCCAATATGTAAAACTGTTGCTATAACGTTTTAAAATTAGTATCAAAAATATTGACCCTGCCATGTTGTATTGAGGTTAGCCATAGATTACATATTTAAAAGAAGAAGGTTTGTTTGGATAGAATATTTTAAAATATAGGTACCTACTTAAAAAAATATATCATTTTAAAATTTTGAAAAAATAAATGTTTGGAATGAAATAAAAAAAAATTATCGACGTTTCCTTGTTTCGAGATAGTAATAGTCGTCACAGGGCATTAATTTCGCTGTAAAATCAATTATGGCACCCAAACAACAACCAAGAATTCACAACTTCATAACTTTCCAAAAAAAAAAAAAAAATTATCCCGAGCAAGGCCGGGTACACATCAGCTAGTAATATATTATATAAATTCCACAAGTAATGGAGCCAATTCCTGATGTTGTAGATTAAGTTTTTTTTATTATTATTATTTTTTTTTTCATATATTTTTGTATTTTTCCCTTAAAATATTTGTATCTTTTATTTTGATATACATATCATGTCATATGGAACTCGTGGGATCGCACCACCCTCCCTAGATCTGGAAAATATATTTTTTTTTTAAATAATAAAGAAATAACAATATGAACGTATCTTAAATTACTTAATGTTAGAAATAAAACGTAATTATTATATCTTTATATAATACGTATCAAGTAAATGTTAAATGTTAAGTATTCAGGAATAAAATCTTCTGTTAATGTTTTTATAGAAAAATATAGCGTTTTCCTTTTTTTGACAGTTTTTCCTTTTTTTCTGTCAAAAAAAGGAAAAACTCGACAGACACGATCGTAACATCCGTTCGTAGTTGATGTTGCCTTTATTGTAATGAAATAAATTTGTAAAAATGATAGATTTCTTACTATCAACCTGAATATGCTCAGTTTTGTAAGACTTCTAAGTTGGAGACTCGGTTGAAAAATTCATCATTTTTAAAAAAGAACAATACTTTTACGTTCATAAAAAAATGCTGAAATACAAAATAATTTTTTACTTTTTTTATATACAAGTGCGTAAACATTGAAGAAGAATTGACGCCATTTTTTAATGTTAGTATGAAATGACATTTGTCAAAAGTGCCAACTGCATAAAATGGATGTTTAAAACATAGGTTGTTAGATTCTTAGTTTGGGTTTTTTAAGAAAGAAAGAACCCAAATTAAGAACCTAGAGCCTTTTATTTTATTTCCACATATGCAAATATGTTTTTTATTTTTTTTTATGAATCTTAAAATATTTTTCTTTATTAATAATGTTGATTTTTTCAACTGAGTCCAACTTGAAAGATTTACAGATTTTATATACGTTACAATTGTATAAAATAAAAACCTGAATAAAAATCATTTTAAATACTTAAGTCGGGCCATTTCAAGAGTCAGAGTATGTATGAGACGATGTATGAAGCAAGGAGTGTGCTCCAAGACCGAATTGTGTGGGAGACCACCCTATCTGCCTACCCTCGCATAAATGGCGTGATGGTTAGTTAGATAGTTCGGATCACTGGCAAAACCGAATGCAAATGCTATAGTTATCGAAGACATGAATCACTTGTCGTTGAAAATGCTATAGAAACATGACCATCACAATCCTTTGATGGTGACGCATATAACAAAAAATGTAAATTTTTCAAAACGCGTAGTATTATTTCTTTTACGAGTCATACGGGTAATATAGCTTCCTTTGCAAGAATGCTACCTATAATGAAGTTCAAAAATAGTTTATATCAATTAATTATTTGGTTGTTCATCCTCAGTATTTCCCGTGAGGTCATATTTGTATTGCATCTATTTTTTTTAATCTAATACCCACACTTGCCACTAATACTAAAATACCGGTTCTCGGCCAACCATGACGTAGGTATATACTATTATTCACGCGGGATTGTATTAGCATTATCTCACACTAGAACGAAATTAGATCCAAGAGTGTGTCAAGATTTTTTTTTCTCCTTTTTATCGCTTTTTTCCAGAATTTTTTTTTGTTAATCCATAGTTGTGTCTTTTTCATCATAGCCTACAATAATGATAATAATATATATGTGTATATATATATTTTTATCAAATTATTAATTGTTTTTATTGAGATTTAAAAACCTTACTGTAATATTTAATCATTGAAGAAAATAATATTAACATAACCAAAATGAAAGAAGAAATCGGACAAAAGGACAGAAACTAAAAAGATTTCAGTCGCATCTGGGACTCGAACTCAGATCCTATGCCTATCCGAGGCAACGCTCAACCGACTTAGCTAATGAGACCAGTTCAATTTGTGTCATCTTCATCCATATCACATTATTGGCAGCTATTTTTATGATGTTTACAAAGTTCTACCCGAACTCAATTGCAAACTTAAACAGTGCTCGGATTAAAATCCGACTTTTTATTTATATGAGACATCTATTGACTTTTTATAAACGTCTCAAGAATTCAATTTTTAATTATTAATTATTGAGATTTAAAAACCTCATTGTAATATTTAATCACTGAAGAAAATAATATCAACATAACCTAACTGAAAGTTGAAACCGAACAAAAGGTTCATTTAGGTTATGTTAATATTATTTTCTTCAATGATTAAATAATATTTATTTATTTGAAACACAAATTATTTAACAGCAAAATGTAAGAAAACTTTTCCTGACCAACTAGGGAACAAATCCCGTTTTAGGACAGTCATCTTGACAAGTTTATGTCGTATTAATTGCCATTATACAAAAATAGACGGAAAAAACATGTATTGACATAGAATAATAATTAATTGTAAAGATATGTGAAAAATGGTATAGAAAAAAAAACAATTATGTATACCGAATAATTTAAGTATACATAAAAAAAAATGAAGAAAAAAAAGTTTCGATTAATCATTTAATTATTTAATCATTGTAAAAAATAATATTAACATAACTCAAATGAAACATGAAAACGGAAAAAAACGACAGAAAATAAAAAGATTTCAGTCGTATCTGGGACTCGAACCCAGGATATAAATATAGCTGACAATAATGTGGGATTAAAAATGGAGAATAATATTTACAAATCTTGAATTTGAGATATGACATCGATGAAGATGACATAAATTGAACTGGTCTCATTAGCTAAGTTGGTTAAGCGGTTGCCACGGATAGGCAGAAGTCCTGGGTTCGAGTCCCAGATGCGACTGAAACCTTTTTATTTTCTGTCGTTTTTTCCGTTTTCATGTTTCATTTAGGTTATGTTAATATTATTTTCTACAATGATTAAAAAAAAAAAAACTAACCATCACGCCGTTTCCCCGCAAGGACGGACCGCCAAACAACTCGATCTTGGAATACACCTCTTGCTTCATTCACATTCATACATCGTCTCATACATTCTCTTCTATTATTCCTACTTCTGACGCGGCCCGACTCGAGTATTTGATTCACTCGATGAGACAAAATAAAAGAACGGCGGCATAAATTCATTATAATGCGATGAAAATAAGATTTACTTATTTTTTAATTAGTGTGGTACGTACATCACATCAAATTTGATATTATGTTGATTAATTTTCACACAAACAGCTTTTATTACTTAAATCTGTTTTATGTTGCATTTTTTCAACGTCAATACTCCATTGTGTCAATAAACTAAATTAAATCGTATAAACAATTTATTGACGGCCATTTTGAACTTGATGCAAGGAGAATTGGGACATTAAGGATTCAACTCTTTTGCCCTGGTTTATTTTTCTAATTTTAATATTATCGCATAATTCCTAACAGGTGCTCATTAGCATTTTACTGTGACGATGTCTGAACCAGCATTCTTCAACCTTCTTACGCCTGTGGACAGACAATGACAAAATATGGGAAATATTTCGCGGACCGGCTGGCGACTAATGGCTATGTCACACGCAGCCAATAGCAAGGACAATGATCTAAATTGTTTATTATTAATTCTATTTTTTGTACCTAAATATATTTTATTATAATTATTCATTCCCATTTTAGAAGATCTTATAAAATTGTTAATAAAATCGAATTCAGACAAGTAAACAAAGTACATACTATAATATACATTTGGTTAAAATAATTGCACTTTTAAAAACCGGTTTTCAAACGATAAATACAAAACTAGAATGGGCTTGAATAGCCATAAATTATTACTGTTATATGTACATAAGTGCATATGTTACTTATGTATGTTTTGTTTATTTATTTATTTATTTGAAACACACATTATTAAACAATACAATGTAAGAAAGGTTTGACTGCCCAACTGGGAAAAAATCTCCTTTTAGGACAGTCAAATTGACAAGTTTAGTTCATATTAAATGTCATTATACAAAAATAGAAAGGAAGAAGCTAGTATTGAAATAATATGGTAATATAATATATCTAGAAAAAATTATAATTATGTATAAAGAGATTTGAAGAATAGTACTGAAAAAAACTTATGAAGAGATGAGAAAAACAAATATTATTGAATAAACTATTATGTATACGTGCTTGATAGGTACTGGTTGGTGCTATGAGGGAAAAAAATGCGTTTAAAATTGAGTACTTAAAAAAAAGATAATATTATTTAGTAATATTGATAAGGTTGAGTTACGTATCACTCACTTTTATGAGCCGACGACAAAACTCATGGACGCAGCCCGAATTCATCTCAATGTTTAAAAACATTACGTGCTAAAAGTGTTTTTTTTTTATTATTGAACTTAACTCTCATCGCTAGTTTTCATAATAATTTTTTGTTTAACCTTAAGTTACTGTCCACGTATGGACAGTAACTTAAGTTTTACTACAAATACAAGAGTTTACTAATTCACCTACTTTATTGCACATATGTGGACGGCACTTATCATTTTTCTCAGGACAGCGATTTTGTTACCACTTATCACTATTCTTTACTACTGGTTACGTGTAACTTACGCATAAGACAAGAAAAAACCAATGTACATAATATTTTATCTTAATTGCCATTTTGCACTTGATGCAAGGAGAACTGGGATTCAACTCTTTTTCCCTGAAATTATTGTCCATTTATAGTATTATTGGCATCTACAATAACATGTAATGTCCAGTTCTAGCGATGAGTCGTTCATGTACGAGCCGTTCATTTGTGTCAGCTCATTTTGATGAGCCGTGAGCGTACGACTCCCGGCTAACCGTACTACGGCTCAATTCAACTGTGATTTTTTTGACAAACCTTGGAACCACTTAAGAAAGATTTATTTATCTAAAAGATGAACATATCTCAGATGTTCGATAGTATTCTTACACATTTCTATGATTACATATCTTTAAAAAAAATTATGAATTTATACATAATTTTTGCATTTTAAGAAGTAAGGTATAAATATTTAAAAAAATACAAATTACTTATAGATTTTTTTTCACAGTCTTCACTAGGATATCCTGTGCTGAGGCGAATTAGATTTTGAATAGAGGGATTTCAGCGACTTATGTATTTGAACTTGGTTCGGGTGGGGTATTTTCGGTCATTTCTATGACGTTGTTTTAAGAATACAGTCAGTTCTTCTTCTGTTAATTCCTTAAGCCAAGTTAATAAGGTCCTTCAGTTCTAATTTGTTTATATAAAATCATCGTATACGTGTCTAACTTCAACAAGGGTAAATTATGCCCACGGGTGTACAGTACATGAACGGCGCTTGACAGTCTGGTATCTGCCCATTATGTACCTGCACTTATACGCTGGGAGCGTGGAGTCATAGGACCAGAGAGTCGTATGAGATGGAGTATGAACTGGGAGTCGTGGGAGCCATGGCCGGCTCTTAATATATGTCGACTCTTAAATGAGCTGTCGTCATTTGAGTCGTACGAAAATATTGACTCCCGCTCTTAACAAAATGAGTCATAACCCATCGCTAGTCTAGTCTTCTGTGTTTTTAATGTTAAGTGCCACTGACGTCAATTGTCGTGTCATGTCCTTTGTGCGCAAAGCTGTTTCTGAAATTCTCGAATGGACTTATCACAGTTTTTGTCAACCTGGCCTGCCAGGTAGGTATGGTCATGTGTACCTATTATCTGCCTATACATTAGACATGGGTGGAATTGAATGAATTAATCAAATGACTAAAATCAATCGCATGGCATACTCGACTTAATTCTCAATTTAACATGGAATTAAATCACGATTCCTTAGGGGGAACGGCTGCGGTGCCTGTTTCATACAAAACTGAATTTAGGATTGGAGGCCGGATGAGAAATATTTTATTTATTTTTGTTTTACCTTACGAAAAATAGAAAAAAAAACAAAAACAAAAATTAAATAAATTTATTTTTCGCGATTTTAGAGGCATCTTTAACAATTATTTACGGACTGACGGTGATTTAAAAAAAAAACTTTTAACCCATCTGCTTTGAAAATATAATGAAATATGAAATTAATTTTATTTTTAAAATATTAAAATAAGCTTTATGGTGGACTTTAAATTAAATGAAAAACGTCCAATATACGGTGGAACACAATTTTGCCATACAGAATTTAAATTATCGACCCGAAAAACATTTTTTTTTTCAAATTTAATTTTAAATGTTTATTTATGTAATCGTACTTACATAGCAAATGTAATATATTTTTCAAAAAATACGATAAACCCGCAAAAAAATTTCTAAGCTGCCTCTAAATTGTAAAAATTGATTTTTTTTCATGGCACATACTTAAAAAATTAAAACAAAAATAAATAAAATGCTCGTCATCCGTACTAGATATTTACTAAACGTTTAATTTTAAAAAAAAATAGATCATTCCGTTTGGATGGGTATTTTGGCCTACAATCCAAAATTCAGTTTTGTATGAAACGCGCACCGCAGCCGTTCCCCTTGGGGCTTGCATCCGTATTTCTAACACGCGACAAAACAATTACGGCACGGATACATCGCCGGAGGTATTCTCATACTGTGCAGGACTCCGTCCAACGTACAACATCTCACGGCGTAATACTTAAAAACCCGTAGGTCATCGTTCGTCCGCAACTCGCATATTCCCCAGCGCGCAAACCGCCGCAAATCACTCAGTCAGAATGATTACGAGTTCATCCGTATTCTCTATCGCGGTCTGTATGTCCCATAAACTGTAGGACACCCTACACAACGGAAACGGAACCCTGAGTACCACGTGGTATAAATGGACGGGGTAAACAATTCGTTTGTACTTAGATTTCCAATCTATTCTCTTCGTTTCCTATATATTACGTACTTTCCTCCGACCTTCGTGATAAGATTTTCCTTAACAAATTTCTGATTCATAATTTTTTGTAGAACTACAAATATTTGCGGTTTAGCTGTTGTTGAGTTTACGTGATATCAAATTCATGAGGGAATGCTTATGCTGGTCTATACTCTATACAGTAGCGAGCATAGAAATGGTTCAGTTATAAAATGTCAGTTTCTTTATCATATTTCGGATTTTCTTGAGATTTATTGATACTTTTTTTTTACTTCATATAATAACGTAAGGTCCTTTAAAAGGATCCGTAAAGTGTTTGAATTTAAAAAATGTTTCACAATTAATTATTTTAAGATTTTAGAACCTGCACTCAAAAATAGCCCCAAACATCACTTTGCAGGTTGCTAACTAAAACAAATATATGTATTTTTTTTATATGAATACCGCACGAGAGTCCCAACTGCTCCCAACCGTCTGGAGCCAGTGAGACTATGGCATCCCCAATTGGGGAATGATGTGAGGCTGAAGGTATTGGCGAGGGGAAGGAGAAGGGGAAGAGGAAGGTGGGGAAATACCTGGCTATTCAGATCTGGTCACCAAACACGGCTGAAAGCCATTTCAAGCAAC
This sequence comes from Halesus radiatus, assembly GCA_022606495.2. Classification (NCBI taxonomy): domain Eukaryota; kingdom Metazoa; phylum Arthropoda; class Insecta; order Trichoptera; family Limnephilidae; genus Halesus; species Halesus radiatus. The sequence continues at coordinate 45,163 of JAHDVE020000942.1, forward strand.
GTTTCAATTCTGGTTTGTGGTCTTTCACCAGGACGATACTGATTATATCTTCCACTCTGGAACGTGGGCAAATATACTATATATTATTTTTAAATGAATTAATTGTGAAACAGTACAAATTAATTAAATAAAATTTACTTGCGCACGCCGGGATTTGAACCCGCGACCTTCAGATTCGTGACTACGAAGTCGAGAGCCTTACCCCTCGACCATGGGGGCCGTCGTGGATATGATATTGTCAGCTTAATTAAATTTAATACTCCGACTAGAACTACTCGATCTAAAATTTGGACTGACTGAATCTATCCTTCACCGAGATATTGATAAGAATGATACCTTTTCATCCGGTATTGCCTTTTACTTCTAGTCGTAATCACTTTTAAAACGTTTTCCTTTATTCATTATATTTCTGAAAACAGTCCTTCAAATGCCACCACGTATCGAATTATTGTCGATATTTATGTCCCAATCTAATTTTCATAATATAATATCGTTTCCTATTTACTGACATATTTTATGACACGCGAAGTTTGTAAATGCATAGGATTACCACACGAGTAGCTATGATAACATTATGTTTTTTTTTTTTTTTACTTTCGTTTTTTTATTGAAATACAGATTTGATGGAAGCTTTTTTTTTAAATGTGAATACTCTACTTGTGAGTCCCAACCGTCTGGAGCCAGTGAGACTATGGCATCCCCAATTGAGGTATGTTGTGAGGCTGCTCTTAACGCAGGTTCTCCCAGTGAGACAGGCACAGTACCATAACCCTTATAATACATTGATATTGTATAGATGAATAAATAAATATATAAATAAAAAGAAGCTAGTGGGGTGGGGAAGATGGTGTTTGGGAAGTACCTGAATAATTGGGTCTGGTCACCAATCATGGCGCACACCATTAAAGCAACGTTTCGCTTTTAAATGTAGGTCTTTCACCAGGGCGATACTGATAGGAACATTTTAATTATAAATCAGAAATATGTCGTGTTTGTCTGAAGCAGCAGCATCGTGTAATTTGGACTGCCTTTCTCGCTTTTTCTGTCTGTAATTTCTATATCAACTCTTTTATCTGACAAGTATGATAGTATTTTTTAAAATATTTATTTATTTTTATTTTAAAGATAATAACGTAGCGACGACTACCATCCATCCTCTGCATATTCCTACGGAGATATTGTGAATTGTGGAACGTGTTAAAATTTGCTATCTGACATTTAAAATTATAAAAAATACTACCATATTACGTCTGAGCGAAAATTGCGCACAATCACGTGGTGATATCCAGATGAGCTCCGTTTTAACTTAGCGATCGCTCAGTTTGATTTGACGAAAACAAGATCAGCGTAAAATGATGTTACTGTTTTGTGATTATGTTTTTAAAATTAAAATAAAACGTAATGTTTATGATTTACTATGTCCTGTTATCAGCGAGATCCCCTCGCTTAGCTTTAATTTTAAATTCACTCCACACAGCACCCCTAAAGACAAATAAGATCTGAGGGAACTTTTTTTCCTCAAGGCCTCCCGTGTTTAGTTAATATTTAAATTAATTTACGAAAAAATCCTTTGAAATGCGTAAATTTTCTAGACGATTTTCGACTTGATTTACGCAACGGTGTAAGGAATGTAACACATCCTCCGTATTTCCCTCAAACCTTGAGAATGTTCGATGCGGAAAATGATTGCTTCCTCATTTTCCATTTTATGTTTTTTTTAAACAAGTTCTTTAGAAATGCGTTGTTCTCAGTAATTTGAATAACGTGTGACAAATAATATATTCTTTTCGTATTTATATTTTACGATATTGTTTTTGACGCTTTTTGCGATTGTCGACTTGCAACCGTTCTAATAATAGGTACAAGGGAGATGGGCCATGAACCACTATTAGTATGAGACCGCGCGCACAAATGTGTCGCTAACATTGTTCACTCATACTACTGCAAATCGCATCTACGCAAAGCGGTGCCCCTCCTTTGTTTCTAACTATATACCAAACGCGTAACTTTCATTGCATAGCCTCTTTGACAATTACTTTTCAATTAGATTTGGAGTCAGCAAACTGAGGTCAATCACCCCAATTGGGTTAAAAGTTTACTCCATTTGTTTACACTGTACGGGTTTTTGTTTTTATTATTATTAAAAAGCACTCCTTTCCACGTACAAGCATCAGCTTACATTAGGATATGTTACTCAAAATTGTACTCGTATATGGCACAAATCTGTAAAATATGTAATAAACTAATACTACCTATAAAAAATAGGCCACTTGCATGCATTTAATAATGACTTGGAAAAAATCGTGTGGATATAAATGTTTCTACTAAGATTACGAAAATGTTATTAAAAAAATTTGGAACTTATAATTTTTTTTCTCAATATAGCAACACTGGAACTCCGTTGACTTTTGATGTTTTAACTGACATTGACGATGTATCAAGTTTTTGTAAAGCTTTTATGTTAGGTGTTTTTTTTTTTGATTTACGAAAAAAACCCAAACAAAGAACTTAAAAACTTATTCTAGGTCTAATCGATATATTGTATTATATGTAAAATAGGTTTTAGGTTCTTGGTATGGGTTTTTTTTAATAATTAACAATGATAACAATAAAAATACCTGCTTATATGTATGTTTACTCCCGCTCAGAATTTTGACAGATGTTATGATGTGAAATTTATTCAATCGGACTTCCAGCTCGGCGGCTTGTATCCATAACAATAACGGTGCAAATATTCACAAAATCAAAGTATATTTATTATATGACTATAATTTACATCTGAAAAGTTTAATAAAATCAAACAAATGGTACAAAATCTGGGTATGTTTAAGAATAAGAATGTTCGGCTGTTTTCTATGAAGTTGAAAATTATGATTATCAGTAAGGTGGATTAAGGAAAATATAATTTGATGAAATCTAACATTTTTGGTACGCTTCGTTATTCTCCTCTGCCATTCATGTAGAATTAGTTTTTTTTTTTATAATAATTTTTTGCTAATTAATTTTTTTTTTCTAGCACTCATAAATTATGTCCCGTTCGATAAAAAATGGTCCGATTTTGTGGAGTCAAATTTTCAAAAAATCGCCCTGGTTTAAAAATACGACAATTTTTTTTAATGTATATTTCGACAAATTTTATTCAAAATTTATACATTAAATTAGAAGACGATTCTATCATTATGTGTTTACTTGCTAGGCACTTTTATTGGTTTTTCAATGGTTAATTCGACATGTCTTCCTTTCCGCCTATGTTATGGTATACAATGTGTACATACGAGTACATGGTCATGTGAGAATTCCGCAGCCATTTTTATTCCCATTTGATTTTTTCAGAAAATTTACTTTTTCACTCTCAAGATGTAAAAAACTTATATTTGCAGTCCCGCAGTTGAAGTTGTTGTTACCTCAATTTATTTTAAAAAATATATTTGCATAGGTACCTACTGAGTACCTACCTGTCCAATTAGGCCCCTTGCTCTTTCAATGTGGTGATTTATTATATACTAGTCTTCTTCTTCTCTGTATATCATTATGTGTTTACTTGCTAGGCACTTTTATTGGTTTTTCAATGGTTAATTCGACATGTCTTCCTTTCCGCCTATGTTATGGTATACAATGTGTACATACGAGTACATGGTCATGTGAGAATTCCGCAGCCATTTTTATTCCCATTTGATTTTTTCAGAAAATTTACTTTTTCACTCTCAAGATGTAAAAAACTTATATTTGCAGTCCCGCAGTTGAAGTTGTTGTTACCTCAATTTATTTTAAAAAATATATTTGCATAGGTACCTACTGAGTACCTACCTGTCCAATTAGGCCCCTTGCTCTTTCAATGTGGTGATTTATTATATACTAGTCTTCTTCTTCTCTGTATATATATAAAAATGATCGTTTGTCCGTCTGTCCTCGATTTTCTCGAAAATTACTCGACCGGTTTCCCTAAAAATCACACAGTTTCTTATTAGAGTCGGGAAGGTTTAGACTAGAGAGTAGTTTGAATGAAATCCAATATGTAAAACTGTTGCTATAACGTTTTAAAATTAGTGTGAAAAACATTGAATCCGCTATGTTGTATTGAAGTTAACCCATAAAGATACCACTTTGGTTAGCCACAGATTACATATTCAAAAGAAGGTTGGTTTGGGTAGAATATTTTCAAAATGGAAAACACAAGTAGGTACCTACTTAAGTTGTTTATTATTTAGATGCATTTTGAAAAAATAAATATTTCTAATGAAATAAAATTTTCAAATGAATGTTTCGTTGTTTAGAGATAGTAATAGTCGTCACGAGGCATTACTTTCGCTGTCAAATCAATTATGGCACCCAAATGATAAGCAAGAATTCACAACCTCATAACTTTATTAATAATAACAAAAAAATCCTGAGCAAGGCCGGTACACATCAGGTAGTTTATTATATATTATACAGGTGTAACAAGACTTACCTGATAGACTTTAAAACCAGTGATTCCTGAGCATATTTGGAGTAAAAAAATGTCAATGGCATTTTGGTCTCCAGTCTCCAGTAGTAGTGGTTCTACATTCCTCTAAATAAATTTTACGCCCATCTTAGGTATTATATTATCATATCGTATTTTTTGTTTTGTTCTAGCGAGCTCCCTGGAGTCCGGGTCCAACTGCAGCGGCAGCACGCGCAGGACCGGCGGGGCCACGGAGCCCTCGCATTCCATGGAGATAGCGCAGGTGCTCCTGTCCCTGCTGCACGCCTGGGGGCTCGACCCCGACCTGGACAGGGTGTGCGAGGCCAAGCTGGGGCTGCTCAGACCCATGGTACGTACCGCTGCGAATACTAAGCCTCTAGCTATTAATATATTATATATTTACCTCTTTGGTCTCCTTTTGTGTTAAAGTACACTCTAACAACATAGAATGGGTTCAGCACAAATTTCTACGTATACAAGTTTGTAAGTTTTAAGCTCAAAATTCCAGTTGATAACATTTATTATGTAAGTTTGATGAATCAATTTCATCTAATTGCATCAAGAGATCAGATGCATTCACGATAAAATCCAAATATTTAACTCTGTCAAGAAATATTTTACAGACAATCTTAATAAAAAAAATGTTTCCAACTAAATTTGCCTTGTAAATATTCTGAAATTTACTTTTACTTTTTTCTTCGAAACGCACATATTTTAAATATACTATCCTAATTATGATATGTAATACAAATATCTCTTTATAACACATTTACTATGTAAAAAAAACTGTAATAAAACTGTAATGCGTGCATATACTCGTACATGTACCATATATTATATTACTTTAATTACCAATAATAAATAATGTACACTCTTCTTCCATCCACAAGCAAATGCTTCTAACGGAAGAATTGTATAAAATCTTTTTTTTTTAAATCTGTATTATATCATGTAACAAAAAGGTTAATTAATAAATGAATGAAATGACGGAAGAATTTTTTCAAACATAGTTGTATTATATAATTTATTAACCACCTAAATGATAGCCCTGCCATCATCGCGACTTTTAAATTCCATGTACCGACGGGGAACTCATGACAAAATGTAACATTTTTCTGCAACACAATCAACTATCTGTGTCACTCACTAACCAATAGGATGCATGATCTTGGCAACAAGTTTGGAGATATTGTTGATGTAGATAGAGAGATAGTTTATTTGCATCAGTATTCTATAACACTTTGACAATGTGTACATTGTATTTTTAACATTAGTAAGTTTCACAAATAATGTGGAATTAATTGATAAAGTTGTTCCGTACTGGCTACGCTAGCTTGGGCCGTGTTATGGTAAATAGTCCATTTCGTTTCATGGTTTTATAAAATAATATTTTGTCACCATAATAACATATGTGTAGTACACTTTGCATTATTTAATATTAAAAAAAATATTATTTAAAGATACCTCTACTAAAAAATAACCATACGTATTACAGTCTAATATAAAAACAATACAGTTAAAGTTAACGGAAGACCCATTGTCGCGCTTCTGGTACTGTGTCCATGGAACAATTATTTGTCTAGGTCGGGTCGTTCTCTATAGTATTTGAGTAAACTGTAAGGACCGAGAGGACTTTGCATTCTTTATATAGTGCTTCAGTGGGATAAGGAAAATTAAAAATAACCATATGCATTACAATCTAATACGAGGTGTGTTGAAAAGAAAAGGTGAATTTTGAATTTTCGCAGGCTGTGTGCATTCGATTATCGATTTTTTTTTGTTATGTTGGTACACATATGTTTATCATATGTTAGCATTATCAGCCATTTTGGATTAGTGGTTTGTTTTTGACAACTGGAAAGGTTAGGCACGTTTTTGGGTGTTCTTCGATTTTTTACTTGAAAAACTTTACTTTGAAAAAAATGGATCAAAGAATATGTATTAAATTTTGCATTAAAAATGGAATAAAGTGCTCCAACGCACTTAAAATGTTGACTGTGGCATTCGGCGAGTCTACTTTGTCTCAAAAGAGTATTTATAAGTGGTACAAGCGCTTTACAGAAGGCCGAGAAGATGTTAATGACGATGAGCGTTCTGGAGTTGCTACCACGTCAACAAACGAAGAAAACATCGAAACAGTGAAGAAAATGGTTTTGGAAAATCGTCGAATCACTATTAGGGAAGTTGCAGAGGATGTTGGCATATCAATCGGCTCATGCCATGCAATTTTCTTGGATGTTTTGTGCATGAAACGTGTGGCAGCGAAGTTTGTACCGAAATTGCTAAATTTTGAGCAAAAGCAACGTCGCATTAGTATCGCTCAGGAGTTGTTGAATGACGTCAACGACGATCCAGATTTGCTCAAAAGGGTCATAACTGGTGATGAATCGTGGGTATATGGTTATGACATCGAAGCCAAGGTCCAATCATCCCAATGGAAGCGGCCAGCAGAGCCAAGACCGAAAAAAACACGCCAAGTTCGATCAAATGTGAAGGTTTTGCTCACTGTTTTCTTCGATTATAATGGTGTGGTGCATCATGAGTTCTTGCCAACAGGTCGTACGATTAATAAGGAATACTACAAGGAAGTTATGCAACGTTTGCCTGAAGCAATACGGCTCAAACGATCGGAATTGTGGAAAAACAAATCATGGATTTTGCATCACGATAATGCACCAGCTCACACATCAATGCTTGTTCGTGATTATTTGGCCAAAAACAACACCGTATTCATACCTCGACCACCGTATTCACCAGATTTGGTTCCCTGCGACTTTTTCCTATTTCTGAAACTGAAGAGACCAATGAAAGGGAAGCGTTTTGCCACAATTGATGAGATAAAGTCAGAATCGAAGAACGAGCTGATGGCCATACCGAAAAGCGCATTCCATAAGTGCTTCGAGGATTGGAGGAAGCAGTTTTCTACTTTGAAGGGGAGAAAATGGATATTGATGAATAAATAAAAACTTTTCGAAAAAATTCGAAATTCACCTTTTCTTTTTAACACACCTCATATAAAAACAATACTGTTAAAGTTAACGGAAAACCCATTGTCGCGCTTCTGGTACTGCATCCGTGGGACAATAATTTGTTTAGGTTTGGGTCGTTCTCTATAGTATTTCAGTAAACAGTAAGGACCGGGAGGACTTGGCATTCTTTATATAGTGCTTCAGTGGTTGTCTGTAAGATGTATCTAACATAACCTTTATTACTGCCCGTTGCGCTCTTTCGAGCAGCAATAGGGTTGAGGATGCTGCACACCCCCGGATAAATAAGTAATATGAAATAATGGATTCACAAAGAGCACAGTATACTGTTTTAATTTATTACCAAGGATAAATCTTGATATTTTGAAGAAATAAATAAATTAACGAACCCTGGCCGTAAGTTTTTCTGTAAGAGTACTCTAGCACAGACGGCTTCCAATGTGTATCTCTATGTATTTTATTGACTCCACCCTTTCTGTTTTCTGGCAGGAACATGAAGAATAACCTGGGGTGCAATTGTATGTGAATCGAAAGTTTGGAATCCGGTTGACCTCTGTTGTCAATGGAAAATCATGTGTGTTCTGTTTTTGACAGATTATTTTTAATCCATTCACTCACTTTCCTCATTCCTTTTTTTGGCAAGCTTGCCCGCCGCTTCTCAGGAAGGGGCTACAAATTGCTGATTATAATATTTCGATACCTTAGTTCAATAGGGAACTAACTCAAAATACCTCATTTTGAGAAAACTGGATTTGAAAATTTTTCATAAAGACATCACTCTGATGTAAAGTTATTTTGTCCACCTATAACATAACAATAGATGCAACATGTAAGTAATTTATCAACCTAGCATATTATGGGTGTAAATGGCTACATTTATTAAGTTCCAAATGGAAACATTTGACATGTTTCTCCATTGAACTAAGAATGTGCTGATTTCATTATAATTCCATGAAGAATTATCTGACTACATAATTACGACGTATTTTTTTATTGAAATATGAGAAGGGAGAGTTTTTTTACCAATTTTCATCATTAACTCAAAACCCAGAAATTTTGAGTTATTTCCCTAAGCTGACTCCATATATAAAATAAAGCATCATCTATACCAACACTTTGATTAATCCTACAATTAATTATTGTAGAATGGGTTTTGTAGCATAAATGGTTTGTATTATAATATTGTTTTGGTTTTCTATTTTATGTTAAAAGTTTTTAAAATATTATATAACGTTATTTTATGGTTTAAAAGCTCTGTGAACTTATAATTTTCGATAGCTCATTATATTGTGTTCTAAAAATCCACGTAAAAGCCCAGATGGCCATAAAATAAAATAAACTATCTGGTCATTACGTAATACCTGTTTGTTGACAGGTGCCCGTCAGTTTCGGTGTGCTGTCCAAGGGCGGGCAGATGTCCGTGCAGCTGCCCACGTGGCAGAACGCCCTGCCTTCCAGCGCTATCCCGCAGGCGCCGCTCCACCCGCCGCCCACCCTGCCCCCGCAGTTGCTGCGCCAGGAGATGCTCACCAGGTACTGGACTGACCAAGCTAGGGAAATTGTCAATGAACAATTATTATTAGTACGAACCTCGCATACCAAAGTGTCACCATTCTTCACCCATACTACTGCAAATCGCATCTTTGCACAGTGACGCCCCGTAATTATTTCTACCTAACTTTCATTGCATATCTCCCTTTGTTTCTATTATCTATGGGACTGACACACCTTCTACTTATTCATGTTTCTCTTATCGGAGCCCACATCATTTATACCTAAAATTTTTGATACTAAATACATATATCACCGGCGCTACAACCCTTGGTTAAAGGCCTCCCAACACTCCTTCGTCCTGCAGATATTTTTTAAGAGAAACCTCTTTGGTAGTTAGCTTTCTTCCATTCTTGCTGCATGTCCGTGTAGTTTCATACACCTGAACCCTAGTGCTGCGGTCTAGCATAGAGCCATTGTGCTACAGCCAAAGCACTCCAGAAGATTCCTCGGTCATGTGGTTTGCCTCCCCCCATGGATTCTTTGAGATTCTTTCCCCAATTAAGAATTTCTAACCTTAATTCTTACCAAATAATGTTAAATGAAAGAAATAGTAATCATAAAAGTTCATTGTTTGAAATTATTACATTATGTAGGAAAGTAATTGTGATTATTTGATGAGTCTAAATTTAATCTCAGGGATGAACAAATCTCGAAGAGAATTTGTTAATAATTAGTTCGAAACATTAATAAGGAATTACAATACTACATTTAAAAAGCATCGCCTCTTGCATGAGTTTAATTCGCACGTCATGTTACTCTATGAGTAACAACCAAATATTATAAGATAAGGTAAACCAGAGAATATAGTTACGATGAATATGATAATATTCTGTATCCGCTGTTTAGATAGTCAATACATCATCCACAGAACAGATAGTCGCGTCGTGGCCAATTGAAGACTCCGGCGGTGACGTGAAACTCCTATAAAATCCTTTCTCATCATAAGGGATTATGTCACTTGTATATTAATATCGAAAATCATAGTATGGAACGGGGTAACTAATTGAACCGTTACAAATTTTAAGCTGAAACGGATCGATGATGCTTAACAACACACCTTCTTCTTCATGTTTCTTCTATTATAAGCTCAACTACATAATTGAAGCCTAAACCCTTGACACTGCAGCCTGAACTTTATACTATAATTCTTCAGCTTGGAGGTTCGCCGAGCATCCTTCCCTGCGTTATAATCTAAAGCATTTCGGGGAAGCATCAAATATTGGAAACTGATACAATTTCACACTGTTATCGAGTTGAAAGACAGGCCGGGAATGAGGTATGCAAACCAGGCTGTGATCTCCTTAACAGTAACATATTTCCGTGCATCAGGCTAGAGCGGGCCCCCTACAGTATAGCATGGTTAGGCATAGTGACATCACGCCTGCAGTGTCGTTCTACACATCCTCTAGTTTGCTCCCATCTTTTTGTGTCTTGATTTTTTTTTCTGTTTCCAGGATGTTCACTGCCCGCCTCCACTGGGAGCTCAGCACCACACTGACGTCCAACCATCTCCTTGCCATCATCGCTCTGGCCAACACACTGATGTCCATGAACAACGCCACCTTCGTTCCTGAGCAGGAATTCAATAGGAAAATGCACAGGTAAGTTTTAAACTGAATCAAACTGTCTTCAACCAAATCAATTTTTATTCAAATTAGTCATTTCTGTTTTTAGACTGTATTTTTTTTACACATTTTTGATGTAACACGGTAAACAAAGCGTAATGGTGATATCCATTCTTATTAGAATGGAGTTTTCCCACCCCCGTTCATACACACTACCCAATAATTAATAGTATAGGAATAAATAATAATGTGTTTTATTTTTTGGCATCCTGGAGTGATTTTCATACAGTAAAATCTGTCTACTTTTTTCCTATACATTACATATTTGTGATGATTGGCTGTGCCAGCTGTGATATCCAACCGTGCCAACTGTGAAGACTACGCTAAGGTACTATGGCGTGTCGTCTCCAATAATATCAGGCTTTGTACGGAAATGACTCTTTTAACTAATTGGTTTTGTTATCTTCCATAATCGCTTCTTCGTACCTCAGCTTCATAACTTTATGACGACACCCCATAGTACCTTGGCATAGTCATGACAATAATATACTGTATTCTGTAGAACATATCAACCTAGTTAATCTGTCGTCCACTGAGGCTGTCAATTTTTTACTGAATCAAACGTTTTTTTTTGCTGTATTAATCTGTATATAACTGAAGCAATGTGTCGACTACTGTACACATCTGTTTCCAGGCGACAGGTGTTTATTGATAATTTGCTGTATTTTTCCAGGGCTTCTGGTAGATCTTCCGTGTCCTCGTGGTCCAAGGGCGAGGAAGAGAGGGAAGAGGCTTACGGTCAGCAGCAGGCTCACATCAAGCAGGGCTGGTCCCTGCTTGCCACCCTTCACTGTGTGCTGCTTCCCGACAAACTCATTGCCGCAGGTCAGTCTTGATTGATGATTGATGATTGATGTTTGATGATTGATGATTGATGTTTGATGATTGATGATTGATGATTGATGATTGATGATTGATGATTGATGATTGATGATTGATGATTGATGATTGATGATTGATGATTGATGATTGATGATTTCTTTACTTTTGTTGGTCTGTTTCCAGGATCCAAGAACTTCAAGCGGCCGCAGGTGGAGATGATGGCCCGCAGATGGCAGCACCAGTGCCTGGAGGTGAGGGAGGCCGCGCAGGCTCTGCTGCTCGCCGAATTGGGCAGGTAAACAAACATATATCATCAGCTACTATTTTATGCAGTCACGTGTGAATGCGCGAATCCTGGAGACCATTCTCCACATGTGTGCTATGTTTGTTCTCTCAGTATTTAAATTGATGGTGCTCAGAACTAGTGCCATTTATTCCTTTGTCACCAGTGCATATCCAGGTTACACACCAAATGCACACTCAACATTTGCACATGGTTCACATTTTTTCCCATGAAAATGGACCATTTTTATTACTTGTCCTAGTGCTCAACACTTGAGATGAGGAATGGTTTGCCGACTTTTGCTTTTGCTCCCTCCTACAACGCGTGTCTCTTCGAGACTCAGGTTAATATAAAAATAACTGTTTTGCTTATGCTGTCCAACGCCAACAACTGGTTGAAACTTGTGATTTCTATCTTTTCTATTTATTTAATTTCTATTGTATGCGAAGTGGTAGATAGCAGGTCAAATCCTGTCTTGATTGTTTGTTTGATTATTTATTTAATTATGTATTTATTTTTTTATTCATGAATTAATTTGTTTATTTATTTTTGTATTTATTTATTTTATGTTATTTATTTTTTTATTTTTTATTATTTATCTATTTATTTATTTGTTTATTTATGTATTTATTTATTTATTTACTTACTTATTTACTTATATATATATTTTTATAAATTTATTTATGTTTTTATTTATTTACTTGTTTGTTTATTTTTATTTATTTTTTTATTTTTATTTATTACATTACATCAAAAATTACATAATTATAGAAATAATTCACAATTGCTTTACTTCTTGTTGTTCTACTCTCCAGCGCCCTGGAGGTGATTTTTCACAAAAACGGCGCTATACAAATCATTCAATTATTATTATTATTATTATAAGTTGAGCTCCAGTAGCTCGTGGTTATGAGAGGAGTATGTACGTACATAATAAAAAATAAAACATAGTAGGTGATATGTAAACAATATTAAATACTTATTAAATAACTATTAATATATACCGTAAGACGGAGTTAAATTACTCCACTTTTTTCTGTTGTTTTGAACTTTTTATTTTCGAGGTGAAATAAAACGGTTTTTTTTTTTTTCATTTGCAATGTTTTATATTATTTAAATATTAATACAGTAATAAATCTACATCATTAAAACAATTTTTATACTTCCTTAACATTTTAATATTTTTTTTTTTAAACTGGCATAAATTAGTTCCTAGTAGGGGGTTAATTTACAATCGCCTACTTCGTCTGTGAATTTTAAGTAGTTTTGGGCCACCTGTATAAAGCTCAACTCGAAAGAAAAAGCTTTACACCATTGCAGTCGCTCAAGAAATAAATATTATTATTAATTAATAGATAAATATATTGAACAGTAATGCATAATTTTTAACTTTGTAAGATCTATAAATTTTTAGATTCGAGAATATTACTTATACAAAGCTCGGTAACTCACTTCAACATGAGCTGCTTCTATCAAATCACACACTAACCAGGTGAAGCATATGGAAGAAATGCTCTATGGTCAATTCAATTTGAGCTAAAAGTGAAATAATGTTGGTATTCTTAATTCATTTATACAATTAAAGTTAACTGCGGGGGCGTAAAGTAACCTTGTCTTACGTTATTTTATTTATAATATATACTTAGTTTGTATACGTTTTTCACTCATTCAACACAACAATCCATTTTTTTTTAAACTTTGTTTAAAGATTTGTACATAAATACAAATGAATGAAAAAAAAATGAGACAAAAGAGAAAACAAGCAAATTTGGGGCTATTTCGATAAGATAAAGAGGAAAAAAATGATAGAATTAGCTTTTAATTATTGTTTTATATGACACCACGTCGAGGGCCGAAGATTGAAATATATTCCAACCCTGGAATTGGTAACTTTGTCACATTTCGGTACCCGAGTATCTTGCCTGTGCCACGAATGGACGAATTAATTAATAGGTTTTAATTCATTACTATTTGGACTTTTCTAGGCTTGGCCCCAAGGGAAGGAAGGCCCTGGTGGATAGTTGGGCACAGTACCTGCCGTTGTATACCCAGACGGAGAGCATCAACACGCAGGCCCCCCCACCACAGCAAGTTCCACAAGACAAGGTAATAACCCTGAACAGATGATCACTACCGATCAGAAATAAAACTGATGCCTTCAATTTACATTTGACTCTTCGATTCCTAGCCCCAGATAGACCAATGAAATTGATTATCTGTTCAAGAAAAAATTCTAATGTTCAGATCAATTTTATGAGAAGTGAGGAAAAAATGAGGTTAGGTACTCCGGGCACAGCAGAGGCGTCACCAACACAGTTCTATTGGGATATCTCTTCACTGGTAATAACTAGAAACCTGAAAATTTCGCATTTGCAATAATTCGAATTTGCCCTTTTCACCCGTACTTTTTTTCATAATTTTCATGCGATATTCTGGTATTTTAAAACAAAAAATTTATATTTGTTCATTGTAAATATTTCTTTGTCTATAGGTTTTGCCAAGCTTGAATAGCCATAAAATGGATTCCAGCTAATTTAATGTTGAAAACGCGGCATGCTGTCATTCTTTTTTTAGATTTAAAAGAAAGTTAAAGAGAAGACATCATAAATTTTTTTTTTAAATATGCACTGCTTTTGTTCGAAAAAACTATAATTTTTGCTGAAAATAATAATAATGCGAATTTTTCAAGTCCCTAGTAATAACATATTGTGACAATGTTCACAACAATTCTTTTTTTTCTGACCTTGTTGTGTTGAAAGTCATAATAATGTAATTGAAAATTCGGAATGACTTGCATTGATAGATTTTATAATGCTATTACGTGATACAAGGTGACAAGACTTTCACATTTTTTTTTTTAATATTTAATGTAAATCAAATTCAATAATGTTATTATTTAGTTCTGCAAGTATCTTTAGTTTTTATCATTGTGACAGCTGTTTCGGCTTTTAAGGCCGTTAAAGGGGTGGGAGTAAATAAAATCTTATAAATAAGTCATCACAATGTGGATTAACCACGGTTTGAAAATGACCTTAAACGCCGAAACAGCTATCGCAATAATAAAAACTAAAAATACTTGCAGAACTTAATAATAACATTATTAAATTTTTAAACAAATTAAATGGAGTTCTACCAATTAAACACAAAAGCAATTAATAAACTTTTACATGTCTAGCAATTTCATCATATTTCAATTTCATCTGAGATTATTGATGCATGGAAACAATTGTGGTAGTTTGTGGATATTTTTTTTATTTTTTGTTATACAACTATTAGTAATAATTTTAATGAAGCAAGAAGCGTGTAAGTGCGAATTGTGTGCCATCCCCATCCCAAACTCTTTGCAATACCTAGCAATGTATTGTACATGTACTATACACTTAATAAAAAAAAAAAATTACATTAACTCTGCGCAGTAGGCCCTGGTGAAAATAATTTCCCTTAGGGCCTATGTCGTCTTTTGGGATGCTGCATGGAGGATCTTTTTAAGGAAAGGTGGGAAAGGAAGCTCTGGAAAGGAAAAATATATGAGGGGTTGGTAGGATTCTGGGGGTTAGTGTGTCCAGAAGTGACGGTCGTATTAATCCATCCCTCCCACTACAGTGCAAATCGATGCGTCGAAAGAGTCCGGCTGGAGAAGTCAGAGTCTCTCTCAACCAGCCTCTCTCGATCCGGCATTCCATGCAGTTTGTGGTCAGACGCATCCGCCGCTAAGACCTGGAAAAACCTCATCCCATGAACCCGGGCACCCTTTTTTTTTTTTTACATGAATACCGTACAAGAGTCCCAACTGCTCCTAACCGTCTGGAACCAGTGAGACTATGGCATCCCCAATTGGGGAATGTTGGGAGGCTGAAGGTATTGAGGAGGGGAAGGAGAAGGGGAAGAGGAAGGTGGAGAAATGCCTGGCTATTCAGATCTGGTCACCAAACACGGCTAAAAGCCATTTCAAGCAACCCCTGCTAGGTCACCTGCCGTAGCGAGCCTCTTGGGGTGACGTATGGCGGAAGTGTTGGTGATCCAATTAATGGTTCCCTAGGCGGCGTGAATACCTGTGAATTTTTTATAAAGTGGCTCTGATGGGTGACATTTGCATATTAACCTTAGCAATACTTTTTCAATTAGTTCAATGTGCCTCCGGGAAACTAACAAAGTGGACATTCTTCTACAATGTGTTCTGTTGTTTGAATATACTGTGACTGCACCAGATGCAGTTTAGTGAGGTGCACGTCTTCCGAGGGAGAGAGAACCCTGGCAGTTAGTAGTTAATAGTTGGGTCCACAACAAGGTGCTTGTTTTTCGCTTTAGAAATATTATAATTATTGACAATACACAATTGTAATATTTTCACAGGAAGAGGAAATGGAGGAGGAAGAAGAAGAAGAAGCCATGCGGAAGCCGTCCTCAATGGCCGAGTTGAAACGCAAACAGACCACAGCAGTCGTTTTGCTGGGAGTCATTGGTGCAGAGTTTGGCCAGGACATTAGCAGCGAAGGTACAATTAAATCATATGTTTTTCTGTACTCTCTTTTGATTTGCTGCTGCTATGGGAATTACATACATCATTTTTAAAGTTTTTTATTTTTAATATATTTTTTTTATTTACATCAACTGTACAAAGAGAGAAGGGACAACCTACATATACATATTTACAAAATATGACAATTAAAAAAAATAATGTTGCAATCCGTTCACTGCCCCTGTCGTCTAAATACTCCAACGTCGGCATTACTTGCTTCTGCTATATGCGTGCGCTATTATAGGTACATAATATGAAAAATATTGATTTTTGTCTTGAAAAAAATAGACATAGTACTTTTGTCCCGGAGGAAACTTTTTTAGCTCCTAAGCACCTTCTGCGTTGCTTTGATTTTATTGACGATTAAAAATAAAAATTGGATAATTTGCACTGTTTTCATAAAAAAATTAACTTGAAGATTATTTCCATTTCTCTTTTAACAGTTGATTTAGATTTTTTAATAATTTTTAACTTTTTTTGGTATAATAGATTTTACGAAAAACATTATAATATAACTAACTTTTTTTGCTCTGCTTTTGGATTTGAAACTTGTGCTATGAGTGGAAAACAGTATATATATAAAAAAAAAAAGCTGATCATTCAAAAGATTTTTTTAAATCGATGCTTTCTACGTATGATATAATACTAAAAAAAAAACTATAACTTTAGTTATTAAATTAAATTAATGATAAGTTGTATTTTCTGCTTCTATTGCAAGTTCTTTTTTTTTCAATTAAATTTTCCTTGAATTTATTTCATAATCATTTTTTTTTTTATGCAGGGTGTAACACTTAGAAAAAATTCTATAGGCAATTGAAGAGAAGGTTTCGCTTAAAAATATTTCAATTAAGAAATTATTCGGATTTACATTTTACTTATAATAATAATAATAATAACAAAGCATTTATATAGCGCAGTTTTGTGTTATTTCACTTCAAGTGCGCAACACTATAAATAAACTTTTAGTGGTATTCCCACAGTGCTCCTTTTACATTCTATTTATACATTCTTAACATATTACATACATTCTTGCTTATTCTTAATATTACTCCTACTGTACTCCTTAGGTGCATATTCATCTAATAAAATTACATAATATTATACAGAATATACTCGGCTATACAAAAATAACACATTCACAATAATACTGCAAAAATAGTAACATTTTAAGACAGGTGTCGGGTTATGTTCAGCAATAACTGACTTCACATAATTTTTTTTTAAATATATATGGAGGAAACCGAAACCAAACAACTACCAGAGGCTTGAGGAAATGGCTTTTTACAATAAATTGAAGAGAAATTAAAATTTATAGACAGTAGGATTTTTTAAATTATTTTGTTTTTAAAGCCCGTTTAAATTCAATCCATTAGAATATGTCTTTTTCAGTGTTATCGCTCCTTGTATTATTACATTTATAAAATAATAA
>JAHDVE020000943.1:0-18960 GCA_022606495.2 Halesus radiatus
TATTTAAGTACGTACCCGGGATGTGGACTAAGACAGAAGTATTGCACAATGCACCACAAAATTTTGGAATAAAAATTGTTATTATTAATTGCCGCTCATCAGATCATTTTCATGTTTTTTCTTTCAGATTCCGCGTGGCAATAGTATTGGTGCATGCAGCCGGTCAGCTTCAGCCGGTCCCCAGTGCGCCCCCAGCCCCTCCACGCGGTCCTCCCGCCCCCCCAGGGCTTGGGGCCTCCCTCGCTCCTGGAGGAGTCCGTCTCGGTCTGCACTATTCCCAAAACAAGGTAGGCAAGTGACATGCGACAGTGTGTCCTCACCGCACCCCCAGCCCCTCCATACGCGTTCCGTGTAGTTAAGCGGTCGTAGCTAGACAACACTCGACACGCTTCCATGCCATATCTCCCTTTATTTCTATTATCGATGCATGTATCAGTAGAGAAAATGTTTCAGCTGGGGCCTAAATGTGCTCTCATTATCTCATTAACTGCCTATTAGACACAAGAAATCAAACGTGCCGACCGGCGATCACTGACGTTAGAATTAATAGAATTTACGTAACGTACCACTTCGAAAGGTGGAGGCAAAGTTCGCGTGACACCCATTTTGGCAGTCGTCCACGTTTGTTTCGTGTGATTATGACTGCGGTAAGTAAATAATAAATAATAATTTGGGGCACGCTTAGCTCGCCCCTCTTATTTTGGTCTCTTCCCTTTGCGAATTAGGGCATCACTGTGTATTATTTGCTCCGTGGTACCAACCCTACAACTTCATTTTTATTTGTCCCATTAATTCAACGTGGTTCAATTTTCCTCACCGAAGTTTTACTTCTAGATGTGAGAATGTATCTACAAAGATTCTTTGAAAATTGACTCTGTTTACAACAACAAACAGTGTTCACAGATTATCTTCTGAAATCTGAATCTCCATCTACAGCCAAAGACTAATAAACACCAAAGATCTTTAAAAATTATAATATTTGTGTTGTAAGAAGGTATTAAAATACATAACACAAAATTTTGATATTTTTCTCTACTATTTCGCAGGATCGGACGTCGCTGCTACTTAACCCAAGTAGTCACCCTTGCCCTGCTGCCTGTGGTGGCTCTCATCGTGCAGAACTGTTCCTCCATGCTCAGGGTCTCCAGGGACTACGACGATGCCGTCTCCATTAGGAATGAGGTCAGTAAGACACCACCTTTCTTAGTCTAACACTTAACATACCTCACTGCAAAACTCTCCTAAGAAAAAGTCAAATGCCTAAAGCAATCAAAATTTTAAGAATAATTGAATAATTTGCGTTATTTGGATAGGTATTATGTCTGTTGGGTTATCTCTTTTTTAATACTCCAGTCTCGTTTAATGAATATCTTTTTCTCAATCGTACACATGTGTCAAGTTTAACATAGAATTTAAAAAAGAACATCACATTTCGTAATATAATTAAATATTGGAAATTGTTCTTTTGCATACGGTTTTACGGTAAACCCACGGAATACATAGTTAATTGACTAACAATATTGGAATCATTAAACGATATTCGTCTATATTTTTGGCCATTTTCGTTGTAGAATATGAACATTTCTATAGCATATCCGCGGCATCTGACATGATGATATAAAATAGTTCGTTATTTTCATGTAATATTAAGGCCTCGTTTAAAATATGTGAGAAGTATTTTTACGGAAATTTAACAATGCGTTTAAGATAAATTCTAACATTATACATCGCCTTTGACATTATATTTCTAAAAAATGTATGGAAATGAATAGTGGGTAAGTTTCAGCGAGGTATTGTTTGAAATTTTCTTTTGAAAGTTTCGAGCAAGGGCACTTTTGCTTTGTTGATGAAACAAAGTCCCTGCACTAAGTTTTTGAGAACATTTCCATCTCGAAAAGTCGACGACAAACAACGTAGAAAACTTTACGCGATAAATTCAGAGTGGTTCCTATTGACTTAGTAGATATTCGCCATACACGACAAGTTTTGATCAAAAAGATGTTTTACGGATTCCTTGAAATTTTGCGCTTTTTGCCGCTAAAAGCTCGAGTGACTGAAGTTCGGTATAGACAGATCGCATAGTTCATTTCAGCTTCAAAATCATCATTATTCATCTTTGACTAACAATTGACATATTTAAATTATTAATACTTGAACGGATAGAAGTATGTAGGGAAATAACTCATTGCTCCCAAGTCTTCTTCTGATCGAATACATATGACAATACGAAATGTGTAAATGTCAACGTAACAACTGAGAGACCCTTTACAGAAAAATAGTACTCTGTTTGAGTTACAGTTAAAACATTTATTATTTTCTCGCAATTGGGGCTTTATTGAACACTGTTTTCGTATGTTAGTAGTTAAAGAATGAATTTAGTTTTTGAAAGATTATTCTTAACTTCTAACCATACAGAAAAGTATTTTTTTTTCATTTTAATTATTATTTATTGTATAAATCTAAATATAAAAGGTATTCTTTATATTCCTGGTGAGTAAAGCTTCGCTATCGAAACATGTCCAAATATATATTTTAATAAAGTAGTGATTACAAAGTAATTTTTAAATACAAGAGTTTTGTACTTTTGCGAATATAACAAGACACGTCGATTTTATGCATATTATTTGAATTTACAATCCATAATAAATATATTGGACATATGTATACATCCGGAATGAGATTATTTCAACTTCCAACTCAATGTAGAGAATTATTTCGAACCAGTGTAGTATGTTATGAAGCGTTTCTATAATAAATTTTACTTTTTTTATGAAAATAATAAGCATCACATGCTGTCTACGAGTCCTATGGAATTGGAAATTTGCAGCAACGAGTGCTTCGAATGCTACCATTATTGGTCTGCACTTTGGATATTGGATTCCCAAAAAAAAACCTGTAAACATCGCACAAAACCCAGCTTAATAAGATCTATGATCCAATACTGAACTAAATTTAGTTATCAAGAAAATGTTCTTTTCTAAATGGAATCTTTTCAAAAACAAGTTTTATTTTAAGGGGGAGAGGGGTGTTGGAGAGGGATTATTTAGTAATTTTTAATTAATGATAAATTATTACACAATAAGATAACATAAGAGATAATGACAAAAATATTTACTGTACATTTTTTTTTTTTAATTTACAAAGGCTTTATTTAGCATTTATGAAAATCAAATCAGAAATACGATATTTTTTGACCGTCCTACGTACGAGTATGTTATACAAAATTTTAAATATGTGAAGGAAATTTAAAAAAAGTGGATAAAAATTGCACTCCTTCCACTAAAAGTTTTTTTTAATAAACTTAACCAAAGTTTTGTAATCCACATTTAAATAAAACATTGAAGTTGGTATTTTTGAAAAAATTGAAACAACGCCCTATTCTTTTTTCTTTCTTTTGTCAATTTCTCAGAGGATTTTTTAAGGGTTAAACATATTAAAATATTTTGTAAAACATAGGTAGGACGGTTATAAAAATGTCATATTTCTGATTTGATTTTGATGTGTCAATTTTAATAATATGTAATAAATATTTTTCTCCTTAAAAACATTATGTTTATCGTATTAGGCAATAATATTATCTTTATAAACAATAATTATTAGCCTGAAACACTCATCCAAATTGAAAAAAACCTTCCGAGAAAAGATAAATGTCGCCGACAGGACTCGAACCTGCACCCTTCTGATTGCCGATCAGATGCTCTACCGTTGAGCTGTTTACCGTTTTAGATTCTGATTGCCGATCAGATGCTCTACCGTTGAGCTGTTTACCGTTTTAGCTCAACGGTAGAGCATCTGACCGGCAATCAGAAGGGTGCAGGTTCGAGTCCTGTCGGCGACATTTATCTTTTCTCGGAAGGTTTTTTCAATTTGGGTGAGTGTTTCAGGCTAATAATAATTGTTTATAAAAGTAATTGTTACCCTTTGCGCTATGCACAAAAATCTTGTCTTAAAAACTTTAGTTTATCAATTAATAAATAATATTATCTTTTTCTCGAATTAATAAATAATCCCTAACCGACGCCGCTCTCCCCCAAAACTAATATTGGTACACGTCTTCTCCGCTGGGGGTTGGGGAGTGAAAAATAATTACTCCCTCCTGGATAAGTTATCGAGATGGTCCTACTCGAAATGTTTCGAGGACCTAAAGAAAATCCTTCTATAATCTCCTATTAATTCCAAAGAACCTTTAAGAGAGATTTCTTAAAAAATTCAATAAAATTTAGTTTGAATTTGAAAATATAATAATCAAATAAACCCAGTAGGTACCTTTACGTCAGAGAAAGATATTCAGAACAAAGAATGTTTGAACATTTTTTTAACTGTTTTTCACATATTTCGTTCAGAAAGGTGTTTGGAAATATCTTCTACGTCAGTTACTAATTTCTATTGTCAGCTTTTCAAGATTACAAAAACGTGACATAAGTCTAACGAAATCAATTTATTTTCATCTTGATAATAAAATCAATCTGATAAAAGAATGACAAGATCAAACAAGACAGAAAAGACATAAACACGTCATTTTAGCAAGGAGAAACTCTTAGATATTCTTCCTAAATCTTTTTAATATTTTCCCTATTCATACCAAACGCTTTTCCCTATGATTTCTATCTGTGACCCAAAGCTTTCAATTTTGTGCATGTACGTGGAAAACGATTTTTCATTTGAACTCTTTCAGTAACAAATGCTTTTCTGTTATCTCCACCCGGAATAATATTACCATGAACACTGCATATAATTTGTCATGCTGCAGTTTTTTTGCAACCTTTAATAATAAATTTTATACCACGTTACTGTAGAGTTTTTTTTTAATAATGTTTCTTTTTCTATTCACAAGGAACGCCTTTCCCTGTTATTTTTATCACCAATAAATGTTTTTTCTGCTATTTCTCATATAATTGAAATACGCTTTTCCTATTTCGTCCACAATTTTTTTTTTGTAATCATTAATTCAAATAAATGTTTTTTTCACTTATTTTATGTATCCATAAAAAAATCAATTTTCTAGTTATTTCTATCAATAATAAACATTTTTCTAGTTATTTCTATCAATAATAAACACCTTTCTACTTATTAATTGATAATCTAAAGTTCTTAAAAACTTAAGACAAGATTTTTGTGCATAGCGCAAAGGGTAACAATTATTTTTATAAACAATATTAGTACAAACTTTTGCTCATCAAATTGAAAAAACCTTTCCGAGCAAAGATAAATATCGCCGACGGACTCGAACTGGTAATCAGAAGGGTGCAGGTTCCTGCTTCATGGTCCTGCTCGGCAGGATGAGTTCAGGCTAAATATTGTTTATAAAATAATTCTTACTATAACACATGGTGAGAAACTGAGCTAAGTTGGCATAGAGTGCAGGTCCTGAATAGACCATAGGTTCGAATCTTAATCTTTTTCTTTTCTGTATCTTTTCGGTTTCTTATTTCAATTTGGGAGTTATTAAAATTATATTCAATGATTCAAAATCTATAAAAATGCTTTCTGCTATTAATTGCATTCATAAGAGCGCGTTTATTGTTTTCTCTGTCCATGACGAATACTTTCCATGTTAGATACACCCAGAATAACCACTTTTCATGTTACTTCTATTCATCCCAAACGCCTTTTCTTTGTATCTTTATAAATAATAAGCCGATGTCAAACAAAATAGGAGGAGATGCTGGAGAATCATTCGGGTCCTTCATATTCAAACGGTATCCTGGAGAGTTCCCCGTCCGTAATTCACCGCGGAAAGTTCACCGCGAAGAAAATGATTTTCCATTATTTGGAAGTGTGTTTTTATTACTGACATTATTTAGTATAAATGATAGCCAAGTATTAAGAGGAAGTTAATGAAATCCTTGCCCCAAAAAATGAAAAGGCAGATGTGCGATTTTGACGGTTTGGCGTTATGAATACAGTTTGCCTCTTTTAACTAAAGTGGGAAATTCCTAAAAAATACACATTATATAATAGAATCATTCACAAGTATTTCGCATGATTTAAACTAATTAACCATCACTCCATTTACAAGCCGGGGTAGGCAGATAGGATAGACTGCCACACAATTCCATTTCGGCACATATTCCTTGATTTATTCTCATTCATATACCCACCTAATATAGTATTTTGATAATAAATAAAGTCATATATTATGTAGAAAAATATAAAATCATGAGATATCACCAACATATACACAAATAATTAGTTATCCACCTCTGCCAAAACAGTCTGAAGATGAACTTAGTTGTTCGAAGCTTGTCCGGTGTGATAAAATGAAATAAACTTTTAAATTGGTTTCATTATACTCATTACTCGAATACAAACAGTTCTTAGAACCATTCAGATAATTTATTTGTATCTATTGAGTGCGTTGAACTTTCCGCGCGGTAATCTTCCGCTGTGAATTTGGGTGCGGTGAACTTTCCCGCGGTGAATTTTGAATTTACCAAATCAAGTCGACCCTCTCCTCACATACGTATATATATCCATCCGATGTCCCTGCAAGACAAAGCAAATTAATTAGCGGTTGATGAATGGATGATAAGATATGTGTATTTTCAGATAAAGGCGACGGTGGCGGTGGGAGGAGCCGTCACAGCCCTTCAGATGGAGAGGGTGGCCATAGCCTACTACATCTTCAAGGAGGGAACCAGGTCTGTTGCGTGATTAATTAGTAAATTAATGAGAATTCCTTTGTTTACGCGAATGTTTTTAATACATAAATATCAACATGTTTTGAAAGCGAAGCTTTCCTCATCAGGATGCACAGTATTCAAAGCATGATGAGGAAAGCTTTGTTTTCTAAACACCTTGTTATTTTAAATATTCAAAAGCAGTGATGTGAATAAAGGAATTATTATTATTAAATTAATTTTTAATTACTTTGTTTAAAAGGTGTTTAAGTAATAATATTTGTTTTGAACTTGCCAACCATATTTTGGAAACAAATAAATTTTTTGACATAAATAACGGTTTAAAAATTTATCTGGTTTACAATTAGATAAATTTGAAATTACGGAAATTAGAAAATGTGTTAATAATTACTTAAATATTATTAAAAAAAAAATTATAGTTATATATTAAATTTATTTTCACATTATTAATTAATTATTAATTTAAGTGTTCATAATAATAACTTTCATTTTTTTAATTTTTTATGCTTTGCTTTGTTCTTTATTTTATTTATAATAAATAAAAATAATTTCTTTTTGCAGATTTCTAACACATTTTTTTAAATATTTTAAAATAATTTATTAATTTTCAATTATCATAACATTTTTTATTAATTACTTATCTACAATTTTTGTTTGTGTTTTTGACTTGTTTTATTTTTTTAATAATTTTATTTCATTATTAAATATAGTGGTTTAAACAAAATTTATTATTAATAATTTAATCAATATTACTCCAGAAAGTTATTTTACGTCATTTGTAGAAATAATTATTCTTAATTTATTAATAATGATGCCACAAAATAACGACAAATCAATTGAAGAAGTGAATAATAATTGTTTTAATTCCATGTGACATGGTTGTAGCCACTGTTGGTCGCAAATAAAAACACCCAACAGCTTATAAAGATGCTCGTACTATACCCCCAGCGAAAAACGGCCATGGACGCGTTTTTAAAAAACAATGGCAATCGTGACTCTATACTGGACGAGCTGCATCTCTTCACCTTGTTTGCTTACTCATCTATAATACGCTCTACACCATACATCTCTAAATGGTTAACGAATGTGTAGTCGATGGCACAAAAGATCCGAGATAATCCAGAATATAATCAGGAAAATATCAAAAATTCATAGGATTGTATATAAAAATAAAAACAAAAACAATGCACAGTAGGTGACATGAAAACAATATTAAAAACTTCTAAAATAACTACAAACGTAAATCAACAAAACACTTTTAGAATAATAATAAAAAATAACCATTAAGGGTACATTGAGGGTACAATATATCATTTTATAAGTTCGGGGAGTTAACTTACTTTTTGAATTGTTCATATTTCAAAGTATTGTAGCATCTTATGCTTAAATACAAGTAGTAGTGCTGAGCCGTGGTCGTTCATAGTATTGGGGTGGTTCTTCCAGCGCCCTTGAAGTGATTTTTCACAAAAAACGGCGCTATACAAATCATCCAATTACTATTTGTTTGAATATATTGCTTATACTATCAGTGGGGTGAATTTCAAATAATTTTTTTTTTATAAATTTGATATAAGGCGTTTCTTTTATATAATTCTGTAATAGATGTCACATTAAAATTCTGAAATATTTCTAGATTACGGAAGTTGTAAGGTTTTTTAATGATGATTTTAATGATTACTTTTTTATTGTAATTTTTGGCTGTAGTGAGGCTTTATATAATAGCCATATATAGACCATATATGAAACATACATGAAACAACCATGTGACTCAGCTGAGATTGCATATAAAGCTAGTAAAGAGCTTTAAATTACTTAGTATCCATGCATTGAATATTTATATAAAATTATGATCGAGTTGTGAAAGGGTTCGGACTAGTAATTTCTAACCGAAGTTTCAATGTACGATTTTTTTGGAGTTCTGCATGTGATAAAATCTGAAAAAGTATTTAT
The DNA here is from genome assembly GCA_022606495.2 of Halesus radiatus. NCBI lineage: Eukaryota > Metazoa > Arthropoda > Insecta > Trichoptera > Limnephilidae > Halesus > Halesus radiatus. The sequence continues at coordinate 8,592 of JAHDVE020000943.1, forward strand.
CGACCTTGATTCGCCAGACTTCTAATCATGTATCCTATCGATATAGTCGGAAGCCCGTTCCGAAAAATGTATAATTGCAAGTAAATTTTTGACACATTGACTATCCAAAAATGTGCCTACAAAATTTTTTGCCAATTTTTTTCAATTCTATTTAAATACTGCTACAAAAAAAATGTTTCCGATATGTTTTGCGAAACGGTTAAATTTGGGCGTGAGCTTTCTAGGAAAGCCTCTTTAGGCAAAGCCTTTATTAGTTGACCGGCGAACGCCTTTGAAACCTGAGAGGACTGTCGCTTTTAATGACAGGCTATGGTTTTCGCCGGAAAGTCCTTACTTTCCGGCGAAATATGTTTACGTTACTAAAGATTTAACGGCTTAAAAGCAATCCGAAGAGGTTATTAGAATAATGATTTATATTTTCACGTAGTTTTAATTAATCATTTTATTTTAAGGCAATTACTATTCGATTTGGAAAAGGCTGTGATTTATGTGAGCAGGTACCTAAAGATATTAATTCGTATAATTGTATCAAGATAATAAATTGTATTACACAGTTCATCGAAAATTGCATATAAGGGACTGGTAGAAAAAAAGTTTAAAGAAAGTGCAGGTGGAATCTGGTCTAGTTACAAAACATAGATAAATAAATTTAAAGCAATATTTACATACTATTTTGTTTAACACAGAATTTGTTTTCTCTATCGGTTATAAAATCGATAAAATAAGTTCGTTCGAAATTTTTACTGATTACAAATCTACACGGACTTTATAATGAAAAAAAAGTCTTTCCAAAATCAATCCCTAATACCAAACAATCGTTGGAGGAATATTTGAATGCCTTTATTAACATCAAATATTGAATTCTTTCAATCCGATATGTAAACTCTAAGAGGGGGCGTGCAATTGTCTAACGTAACCTAAACAGCCTTTTGTAGGAAGGCTGAGGCGGAATTCCTGTCGATGGTTACCCGTACGTCAATGGTTCTGTAACCTATATCTATTTGCACGAGGGTGGCCGCAATTCCGCTATTTATTCAAGCCACTACCACCTTTTATGTCGCTAGAAATGAAAAATACGACTGGCAAAAACCTCAAACGAAAAGTTGGAAATTTGACAATATTTAATTTTTAAACATTTTTACAGTTTAACATTTTACCATTTTGGAACTTTAACATTTTCACATTACACATTTTAACATTACATTTTTAATATAATATTAATAATTGGCAGCCACCTTTGGTCGGGAACTCCAAAAGATCTGATAAAAACCCTCGACGCTGGGCAGAAAAGGGGCGGTTCGTTTGATAGATTCACCTATCTTGCAATCTTTGGAGCACAAACGTCAAGTGAAAATGTTTTTCTTGTTCTACCGGTATTTTAATGGAAGATGCTATGAGGAACTAGTGTCATGGATCCCTTCATTACACCGGTGCACAGTCAGATAACACGCCAAACGTGCGCCCAACATTTGTACACGGTTGACATTTGTCACATGACAACGGGTCCCTTATACGTCTCGTTCTTGTGTTCGATAGCCCGGCTGTCTAATGATTTGCCGGCCTCTGTGTTTTTTCCCTCCATGGAGTGAACATGGGTCTCTTCAAGAAACAGGTTCACTCCTTTCTATCCTCTAAAAGACCTCCCACATAGCATCCCCAAAGATGACATAGTCCTCGAAGGAAATTATTTCCCTCAGGGTCTGTGTGGAGTAACTGTAAAAAAAATATAAATATTTTTACACATTACATTTTGACAGTTATTCTTAATCGCGGAGTAAATATTATTATTGGGTGCATTCTGTATCTGTTTATACATAGTTAGATAAGGAATAGGAAGTAATATTTGTACAGCGCCCTTGGGGTGATTTTTCACAAGAACGGCGCTATACAAATTATCCAATTATTATTATTATAATATATTATATTATATTATTATATTATAAGGTCGGAATAGTGAAAAACGTTATTTATAATCACGGTTAATTGGTACAACCGTTGGTAAAATAGCTGTCAGATTTATACCGCCCCCCCCCCTAGTATAGCGTCGAATTAACGGATTTTCTTGACGTTTTTTCGCCAGGTTTGATAAATATCGACCTGTTAATTCCACAAATTGGCGGAATTTGGATACACACACAATTACAAATGGTATTAGACAGGGTAGAAAAATATCAACGGATCTGCGAGTTTTTTTTGGACCATAATCAACTGTTTATATGCCTGAGAAATAATTCGGCATCAATCGATAACCAAACCAGCTTTTGATAGTTGGAATTACTAGATGCGGGTTATTGTAATATTGTCATTCACGGGATCAGTCAGCAAACGGCCTGTCCATTATTTGTTTGTGATGTCATTGCATGTCATATCCCGAATCTGCACACGAATTGTAAATCAATAGTAAGGGGTATTTTAATTATGATATATAAATTATTGGTATATTGTGATGTTACTCATAATGTCCAAGTTTGTATAGAGGAATCTCAATATTGTGTAATGTACCTACGTCTACGCTTTCATCGTCCGGCAATGTATCCGTCAACATTTACACATTTACACATTTAAACATTTACACATTTATACATTTAAACAATTACACATTTACACATTTAAACATTTAAACATTTAAACATTTAAACATTTAAACATTTAAACATTTAAACATTTAAACATTAAACATTTAAACATTTAACATTTTAACATTTTAACATTTTAACATTTTAACAATTTAAAATTTTAACATTATAATATTTTAAGATGTTAACAATTTCACATTTTAATATTCTAATATTTTAAGATATTGAGATCTTAACATTCTACGTTTTAATATTTTAAGATGTTAATATTTTAATATTTTAAAATGTTAACATTACATTTAAATATTTTAACGTTTTAACATTTTAACATTTTAACATTTTAACATTTTAACATTTTAACATTTTAACATTTTAACATTTTAACATTTTAACATTTTAACATTTAACATTTTAACATTTTAACATTTTAACATTTTAACATTTTAACATTTTAACATTTTAACATTTTAACATTTTAACATTTTAACATTTTAACATTATAAAATTTAAACATTTTAATATTTTGTCATTTTAACTATTCAAATTTTAAAACACATTGGAAATACATTAACTTATCACCTCTATCGAAAACATTAGATGCCGTTAGTTTTCACTTACTGATGGTTACTAAAAATGGTTAAAAGTTTTTGGAACCCAGTCAAGCCTAACTGGAGATTACAATCCAGAAAAATTATATTACCAAAAAATTCTGGATGTTCGTACTACACACCGAGGAATTATAATCAGGATTTTCTAATGAGAAGTCCGGATTACACGAATTTTAAAATTAAAAAAAAAGAATATTCGAGACGCGACGTTCTGTGAAATGAATGCATCCCACAGACCAATAGGTATTTAACACTACTGTAAACATTTCTAAGACACGGATAAATACATACGTAATAATAAAGTTGTCAACCCAATAACCAAATGTTCACATAATGCACAGATGCAAGAATTAATGTAACGAAGTGTGCTTATAATTTAACCAGGAAAATTTTAAACATTACGAAGAGAAGAAATATTTTCAACGGAAGAAAGAAAAATATAGTAAATTAATAGAATAATACGTTTTTTGTCTAATGCAGTATTTATATACTCGTATTGTATATTAATACGATAATGCACTCTAATTAGATTGCTTGATAAATAATACATACATATTTTTACATTTCAATGGGAGTACCCTATTAATATTCTCTAATATATCGAAGAAAAAAGTTTATTTTTTTCGGTCATCGAAATTAAAATTTTTTGAAGGATTTAAAAAAAATAATCCGGTTTATTCCGAATAATCATAATTTGAGTTTCAAGAATCCGAAAATTCGGATTTCATGAAACGGCTCGAGATTTGCAATCCCTACGTCCAACCATTATTTCTCTTATTTGAAAATCTCTCAGAGATAAAGTTTTTTCAATAAATAAAAACCAACCCACAACGGAGAAAAAACTTAGTCTAAATAAAAAAAGAAAACATTTTTTTTTCTTCTTAAAACCATCAAGACTTCCATGGCAGATTGATTTCATGAAAATTAATTTCATCGTTCGTAAATTTGTATTCACGCATCATGTCAAAATCTTGTTTTAATAGATTGACATTTCTTGCGCCTCTTTCGTATTTAATCAATCATCTTCATAGACAGACTTCAAAACAGCGGAAAGTTAATATTCTGTCGCCGTTACCTAAAGACCATCTCCCCCTTTCAATAATATAAGATGCCTTTTTTTTTTGAAAATATTACAAATATCTCATAATAAAAGTTCTAGCGGAGCCTGGAATTGATAACGAACCTTTACGTTATTATTTTATTGGTATGGAAAAGATCAACATAGGATATTTTTTCCTATAGATGAGGGAATTTCTTGCTCTCTTTTTTAAATCTCCAACTCCTAATGAAATGGGTCACAAACCGCAAATTGTTCTTCGTACGATGTTACAAAGTGGATACTGCTAGGAGAGTGAGTACTACGTGTGACGCAGTGCTCCTCTCCTAGCAGTATCCACTTTGTAACATCGTACGAAGAACAATTCGCGGTTTGTGACCCATCTCATTGGGAGTTGGAGATTTAAAAAAGAGAGGAAGAAATTCCCTCATCTATGGGAAAAAATATCCTATGTTGATCTTTTCCATATTATACGTATTTTACCTAGATCTAAATAATTTTTCTCACATCTCTTCACAAGAGATTAGCCACCTAGTCACAACAAATAATTCGGCGATTCATTAAACGCCGGTGACTAATGAATAATATATTCAATAAATTAATAAGAATTACATTGTTTAAATCATTTTTAATATATATAATCACCTTTTCCCGTAATATGTTGATCTAGTAATATATACGAGTTTAAATATATATTGTTATATATGCGTATTGTTTATCCTGAAGAGGGGAGCTTTGCTTCTGAAACATGTATATATTTATACATTAAAAACAGTGGTTTAAACAGAGTAAATCTTAATAAATTATTAATTATGACTCCGCAGAGTGATTACGAATCTATTGAAGAAATAATATACTTAATGAAATTAATACGAAATTCTTTGTTTACACAACTGTTTAATATTTCGTCGGCCTTCATGGTCGAGGGGTAAGACTCTCGACTACGAATCCGAATGTCGCGGGTTCAAATCCCGCCGTGTGCAAGTAAATTTTATTTAATGAATTTGTGCTGTTTCACAATTCATTCATTAAAAAAAATGTAGTATATTTGCGCACGTTCTGGAGTGGAAGGTACTCTCAGTATCGCTCTGGTGAAAGACCGTCATTCAGAATCGAAAAGTTGCTTGCAATGGCTTATGGCCGTGTTTGGTGACCAGATCTGAATAGCCAGGTATGTCCCCACCTTCCTCTTCCCCTTTTCCTTCTCCTCCCCAATACCTTCAGCCTCACAACATTCCCTGATTGAGGATGCGATAGTCTCACTGCCTCCAGATGGTTGGGAGCAGTTGGGACTCTTGTGGGGTATTCATGTAAAAAAAAAATATATAAATAAATATCGAAGTGTATCAGAAGCGAAGCTTCCCTCATCAGGATACATAGTATATTAAAGCAGGAGGGAAGCTTCGCTTTCGAAACATGTTGATATTTATATATTGAACAGTGGTGTAAACAAAGCATTTCATACGAAAAACAGTTTTCATTACGAAAATCAGAATTTACGCAAGACATTTTTCGATTTTTCAATAAAAAGTATCATTTTCAGTAAATATCTTATTTTAATGGCAACATAAAATGCGATAATAAATCTATTGATTCTTGCAAAGTACAATCGTGTGCAAATTTGGTATTAACAAATCTCAATTGTCGCTGCGCACACGGACACCTAATAAATGCCCAAAGTTTATAAGCTCCCACGGTTTACCGCCGAACCCCCACGATCTTGTTTTGTGTGAAATATTTCTTAGGACAAAAAGTACCATAGTAGCTGAATTCATAACGCACATATGGAAATCATTTCGAACTACTTATGCGGACGGGTGAATTTTTTAGAACGGAATTTGAATAGCGCCCTGTTTAAAGAGTGGTAAAATTTTGATACAAGTTTGTCATATTTTCTTATGTTCTTTATGGGAGTTCCCTGCGCAAACGTACTTTAGAGAAAATCACCATTGGTAATAGAAACGCTTTAAAATACAGAAGCTATGTCGTTTTTACAGAATTATCTACCTCTACAGCTGACTAAACATACCTAAGAAAAAGCTATCAAAACACTTCTAAAATCGAGCTTTTCTCCGTACATCGGTAGACCGGAGTTAACATTTTGTAGTAACTATAAACAACCTTTACATGAACCATGTCACCTGTTATTACGTCATTTATTTTTAAATTTCCGGTGGAGCATAACATCGGAACCGTCATAAAGGGACGACATTTTTTAAGGAAATGTTGTAAAAACAGCTTTTTGGCTTGTTGGGTCCCTAAGTACTTAATAAACATTTTAAGCATACTCTGAAGAGTATTCTTTTAGGTTGTATCCATGCTTTTCCGTATAATTCGTTGAACGCAATATTTTCGGTCTAAAAGCGAGTCGATAAAATACACGATTTTTGACTGGATAAAATAGTCATGGATTTAAAATATTGAAAATTCTTGGCTCCAAGATGATTATTTTAGTAACAGGTGATGTGTACTGTATTATAATATATAATATGTCATTCGAGATTGTTTCAAGAAAATTCTTAGAAGAATACCATTCTGAATATTCTGAAGAGGAACGGCTGCGCGGCCCGTTTCATACAAAACTTAATTTTGCTTTGAGCTCAAAATATTCTCCTAAACCTAATGAAATTTTTTTTTATCAGAAAGAAAAGTACGGATTAGAAATTATTTATTTATTTTTGTTTTACATTATGAAATACAGGCCATTAAAGGAATTAATTTTTCGCGATTTTAGATGCACCTTTAACAATTCTTTGGGGGCTAACGGTGATTTAAAAAAAGGTGTTACCGCGTCTTCTTTGAAAATATAATGAAATATAAATAAAAAATATTAAAATAAGCATTATGGTGAACTTTAAATTAGCAAAAATAGCAAATTAGATAATTAAAAAAATATACGATAACCCGGCAAATAATTTTCTTATTTGCCTCTAAAATTATGAAAATTGATATTTTTTCATGGCATATAGTTCATAATTTAAAACAAAAATAAATAAAATACTTCTCATCCGTACTAGATATTTACTTTAATTTAAAATATATATATATCATTCAGTTTGGATGGGTATTTTGGCCTCAAATACAAAATTAAGTTATGTATGAAACAGGCAGCGCAGCCGTTCCTCTTAACTGTTAAGATTTGAATGCGTACAAGAAAAAAAATCTTAACTATTATCGGAACTGGCAGAAGAAAGGTTATATATAGTAGGCTAAATGAGACCCCTGAAGCACATATCCTAGAATTCTTCAAAATAGATACATTTGACGACCGTCATGATAAAAATGAGAACAAATTTATTTTTTAAATTTTAAATAACCACATAGAATCTTCTGAAAAAATGCATCAAGTATGCATCTCACCGCGGCATTAATCCTCTCCTAACTAAGTCCCCCATCATTGCACAAACAACATTTTCTAATTTTAATGATGACGAGAGTAGGAAAATTACAATAATTTTCGGGTTATTCATAACTCGGGAATTTATGTCTTAATTTTCGTTTTTTGCTGAAATCTATCTAAATTTGTAGCTGAAATCTATCTTTGATTTGGTAAAACTTTTAGTGTGGAGGACTGTTAAGAAAAAGAAAAATTTGCAAGCAATGGTGAAGATTGCCACTATAATAAGTCACCAATTTGTAACGTAAATTCTATAATGCATAATTTTAATAAATGGTTGGGAGAAGCAACTCCAGCTGCCGTGCGATGAGATGTTATACCTATTATGTAGGTTGAGTGCCGAAGTAGCGTAGGACAAGTACGCTTGGAGGTGCCTTGTCGATGTGATGGGTCATATCATTCACCATTTACTAAGAAACCCCGAAACCTTTCACATTCCTTTCCAAAGTACCAATTCTACCTTCTCCCAACCTCTCGTGGGATGGTGTTGACTATTTACCATCCACTGTAGTGGCAAGAAAATTGATGTATGTACATATTTAGCGATAGTCCCAGAGCTTTTCTAAATTTCTCGAAGAAAGGCTTAATCTTTGTTTTGTTTTGAATCGACCCAAACTTTACTTTCTCTACACGTTGTTGTACTCCGTTATTGGACAGTTGGTATTTATTATCTATTTAACCATTGAAGAAAATAATATTAACATAACCTAAATGAAACATGAAACCGGAAAAAAACAGCAGAAAATAAAAAGATTTCAATCGCATCTGGGACTCAAACCCATGACCTCTGCCTATCCGGAGCAACCACTTTATCAACCTATTTATTTGTAATTTTTATGTTGATTCATTGGCCCCAAACCACACCAGCCTTGCGGGTGTGTCACATGTACTTAAGGCGATGCAATGAGAAGTAATGCAAAATCGTGTGTTTTCGGTTTGAGAATTTGATGGCCTAGAAATATTACAGATCATTAAATTAAATAATGCAAGTAGACCACACCTTGACCTTTCGTATAACCGTCCAATTTTTGGCGTGTCTTTTTATAAGCCTAGAAAAAAATAAAATATCAGAACTAAAAAACATGTTTAAAACGCAAAATCTCCTACTTACGAACCCTTTTTTCCGATATTGTCGTATTGTTTATTGTGAAAATAAAGTTTTTTTTTTTAATATGAAAAACATTTTAATATTTATGCCTGAGCTTTTCAAATTAAAATAAATCACGCATTTTGGTGATGTTTTTTTTCGCGTAAATCAAAACATGTTAAGCGGGAATTTTGACCTTGCATAAGGAGCGCGTGACGTCGTTGGAATTTTAGCAAATGGATGGCCTTAAATCCAAATCCCGCCACCGTTGCGGTCTAGAAGTAGGTAAGCCTAAAAACGAAAAATGGACATACCAGTGACAACGTGAATAAAAATAATTAGTAATACCAATCGGTCTATATATAACGTAGCTATTTTTTCGTAGTATTGGAAATAATATGTTTTGAATGTTTTTCTCTGATTTTTACGCTCAAAGGCGTCCATTGAATATCTTTAAAATGTCGCTGGGAATGTAAAAAATGCAAAGAGATCATTCACCTCCCTAACTGCTTTGAGGATAATAATACTCAATTTTTTTTTTTAAATCGGAGTAAAAAGAAAAGGTGTATTTTGAATTTTTTCGAAAAGTATTTATTTATTACATATTTGTAAAAAGCATCAACTTTGTGGCTCGCCATAATTTACAATAAAAAACACATAAATTTGTTATAGACCACTTTTATTTTATTAAATTAATTGAGTTTTAATAAAATAAAAGTGGTCTACAACAAATTTATGTGTTTTTTATTGTATTTATTTATTCATCGATATCCATTTTCTCCCTTTCAAAGTAATCCCCCTCAGATATAATGCACTTATGCCAGCGCTTCTTCCAATCCTCGAAGCACTTCTGGAATGCGCTTTCGGTATGGCCGTCAGTTCGTTCTTCGATTCTGACTTTATCTCATCAATTGTGGCAAAACGCTTTCCTTTCATTGGTCTCTTCAGTTTCGGGAATAGGAGAAAGTCGCAGGGAGCCAAATCTGGTGAATACGGTGGTTGAGGCATGATTACGGTGTTGTTTTTGGCCAAATAATCACCAACAAGCATTGATGTGTGAGCTGGTGCATTATCGTGATGCAAAATCCATGATTTGTTTTTCCACAATTCCGATCATTTGAGCCGTATTGCTTCACGCAAACGTTGCATAACTTACTTGTAGTATTCCTTATTAACCGTACGACCTGTTGGCAAGGACTCATGATGCACCACGCCATTGTAATCGAAGAAAACAGTTAGCAAAACCTTGACATTTGATCGAACTTGGCGTGATTTTTTCGGTATTGGCTCTTCTGGCCGCTTCCATTGGGATGATTGGGCCTTGGTTTCGACGTCATAACCATATACCCACGTTTTATCACTAGTTATGACCCTTTTGAGAAAATCTGGATCGTCGTTGACGTCATTCAACAACTCCCGAGCGATACTAATGCGATGTTGCTTTTGCTCAAAATTTAGCAATTTCGGAACAAACTTCGCTGCCACACGTTTCATACGCAAAACATCCGAGAAAATTGCATGGCATGAGCCAACTCTGCAACTTCTCTAATAGTGATTTGAAGATTTTACAAAACCATTTTCTTCAATGTTTCGGTGTTTTCTTCGTTTGTTGACGTAGTTGCAACTCCAGGATGCTCATCGTCA